>JBBPBX010054778.1:0-17541 GCA_038048925.1 Garcialebias charrua | reverse complement strand
CCATGAGTGTGCACAGATCTATGCTTCTCCACCTCTGTTTAATGATGGACGGTTTCTTTTCACAAAGCTGGCCTCCTTTACTCCTCTCTCCCCTGCCTGGGGGTCCTGGGGGACGCACATACTCATAAGAGAAAAATCAGACAAGTTGTTTAAAGACATAAAATATATATTTTTTAGCAAATAATAGATTCCTAACATTTATTAAACATTACTTCTATATTTACAAATAAAAACCATCAAAATTGTGTTTTGACAAACTCATCAATAAAACTAAAACATTTTGTCAACGCGAAAGAGGGCAGGTATCACTCTCGCTTTGAATTTATAGTCTATCATATGCGTGCTGTGGGTGATGAGCATCCAGAGAATCATAAAATCAGCAGCTGAAGACTGAGGAGGTTTTGGAGTTATTTATTTATCATCTCAGTAGCAGAGGGGAGCGACACCTTTCCAACATGGCTCCTCAAATGACAGTGTCACCACTCTTTAAGGGGCGGAGATTTTTTTAAGGGTAGAAGCAGAAATGCTTCACTTGAAGGGGCAGATGATCATATCTCAGTTGCCGGATCCAAGCAAACAGTTGCCGGAACGCACCTTGTCAAAACAAGAGAGTTCCCGGATCTTGTTCCGGCAGGATCTGGCTGAAATTAAGCCCTGACTACATATTGCTCCCTGCTTCATGTGTGCTGAATGTGAAAGTTAAAGTGAACGGCCTTGACTTAAAAGTAGTCTTCATGCACCCTCTGCTAGATGCATTGTTCACTTACAGCTGGTTCCAGCATTTTAGGGGTGAAAATTAGAAGTGCTTACCGGTACTTATATTGGCACATAATGGAACAATTATCACTGATACCAGTAGGTCCCCAAATGCCTATTATCAGCCTAAAATATTGGCTTTACTGATATATCAGAGTCAACGTTTCTTTATTTGTCATACACACCACATGTGGTACATGTGGTGGGACAAAATTGTGTACACAGGGTCCCAGTTACTTCCAGCAAATGTATTAAAATGTAAAAGAAAAACAGTGATAAGATCTAAGATATGACTAAGAAAAATGTTAAACTAATACATTAAGCACTAGTAGCATAAAAACCAAATGCCGAACAGCAGCACGAACATGAGTCTGTGTGAGCAGATGAGCATGAATGAACACAGCAACATGATGTGATTTTTCACAGTGATTATCCTCATTAGATATTCATGAGTCCAACAGCCTCAGGGTAGAAGCTGTTCCTCAGTCTAGTGGTTCTACATGTAATGCTCCTCAACCTCCTGCATGAGGGTAGCGGGGCAAAACGTGTGTGTGCTGGGTGAGTGGGGTCCTTCATGATGCAGGTGGCTCTCTTCCTGCATCTGGAGGTGTAAATGTCTGTGATGGTGGGGAGACTGACTCCAACAGACTTCTGTGCAGCCTTTACCACTCTCTGCAAAGCTTTTCTTTCTGCTCTCCACTGTACACCTATAGAAGGAGGCAAGGACTGAGCTTCCCAGTCCAGCTCGTCTCAGCCGTCTGAGGAAGTAGAGTCTCTGATGAGCTTTCTTGATCAGGCTGGTGGTGTTGTTGCCCCAGCTGAGGTTGTAATTCAGGTGCACCCCCAAGTACTTGTAGTTGGAGACCACTTCCACTCCACTGCAGATCCTCCTCTGTTCGGGGAGGCGGGAGGTGGGGGTGGGAGAGGTTGTTCTTTCTGAAATCCATGACCATCTCCTTTGTCTTCTTCACATTGATGTGAAGGTTGTTCTTCCTGCACCAGGTCTCCAGGTGTTTCACCTCCTGCCTGTAGCAGGACTCATTGTTTGTGAAGCATCCCTCCACCGCTGTATCATCTGCAAACTTTACAATATGACAGCCTAAATGGGTAACTGCACAATCATACGTGAGCAGAGTGAACAGGAGAGGGCTCAACACACAGCCCTGAGGCTGTGAGGCTATTGTTTGGGCTCTAGAGGAAACTATATTTTCTAGTTTTGATACTGCTTAAAAGTACAGTATACTGTAGTTTCCTCAAATGATTGGGGTGGATGAAGACTAATTTAAAGTGTAGCAAGTACGACACTGATGAAGGCCCAGAATCCTCTCCATATATACAGGAAAATTCCACAGATCATGACAAGATTATCAAAACAGTGTTGCAAATGTGTGATACCTGAAGCAGTGGTAGTCCTTTACTAGAACAACGTGATCATCCTGATGCAGTCTGAGAGAGTTGTGTCCGAGAATGTTACATTCATGGATGTACATGGTAGTATTGTCATGAAAAAATACTTCTGATATGTAGAGTTTGGCGAAGGAAGAGGAAAATGTCTCAAAGATGCGACGACGACAACAACAACAACACACACTGAAGGAGTTTTCACTGGAGAACCACAGTTGTGGGTTTTTGTTGTTCTTTTTATTACAAAGGGATGCATTGGTAGACAATTAACTAAAACAACTAAAAAAATTAGACTGTATGTTTATGTGTTATTTTAAAACCTATTACTAATTTCTGCAGAAGTAACACATATGTTTATTAATTTTTCTTGTTTTATTATAGTACCTAATACAGTATAGAATAATGGTGTTTATATTTGCAGTCAGTTTGTACAGTATTTCTTTGTAAAAAAAAAAAAACTATAATAATAATTAAATGTTAATTGTGCTATGTAGAAATTACAGCAAAAGTTCTTCGTTTTTATTAGCAAATGGTAAAAGGTAAATGAACTGTACTTATATAATGCATTTATATTTAATCAAGATACTCAAAGCACCTTGTTAGCACTGGGAAATGTGTACGTATAATGGGATAAAAGTATGCCGTAGTGAAAATAGACCAATTATGGGCGGCCGTGGTGTAGTGGTAATGGCAGTCGACCCCTGATCGGAAGGTTGGAGGTTCGAATCCTGCATCCGCCCACCATGTGTCGTTGTGTCCCTGGGCAAGACACTTAACCCCGAGTTGCTCCCGGTAGGTCTGGATGGCGCCTTGCAAGGCAGGCTACCACTACCGGTGTATGAATGTCTGAATGAATGGGTGGATGGCTGGTATTGTAAAGCGCTTTGGGGCTCCTCACAGGGGGCTGGAAAGCGCTATATAAATAAGCTCCATTTACCATTTACCATTAGATTTTCTTTGCCTGAACAAATAAAAGCATTTGTTTGTAACGAGCAAAACTAATAAAACACATTTTAATATTATTATAAAATGGACTAAATCAACCTGAAAATAAAAGTTTAAGATGAAATGAAATCCACATTTTCTGTTTGTGGGATTGATTGCATCTACAGCTCTTTCTGCACAATTAACTCCTGTAAAAGGTCAAGAAGGTAATTCTTAGTGGGACATTTTTAGCTACAGTTGCTGGCAGAATAGGCTGAAGATAGTCTGTCCTCTAACGATATACCCCTGTTAAACATTTAATGAGAAACATGAATAATTTCTCCTTATCTAATGTCTTTGAGTATAGTTGTCTGTGTGAGAGTCTAAATTTAAAGCTGAAACCAAGAGGAACCTAAAACTCCATTATCATTCCCTAAATACCACTTGGTAATACTTTAATGTTTGTCTAACTTGAAGTATTTAAATTTTAAGATTATTTTTTAAAAACATCCGTTGTTGTATGCTTTGTAGATTTATAATTTTTCGCACTGTTTAGTTTAATCCGCACAGTGTTTGACCTGACTGAGCCTAAAAAAGGAGAGCATAAAAGACATGCCGTCACCATGCCAGACTTCAAATTAGTCCTGTGTGGCTGCTGGCATTGCCAAGGAAACGAGAGCGTGATCAAGCTGCTGATGCTCAGTTCTGTCAAAGTGGGCAGTGGGCTCCCTGCAGAGCTTCCTAACAGAGAAACACCTACCGGCTTTATCCAAGACGTATAAACTTGTCCCTGTGTACAAATGAAATATGGGTCATTTTTAGGAGAATTTACTAGGATCAGTGCTGAAAGAAAACTGCCTTTTTAACCTTCACTCTTCTACCATCTGCCATGAAGTATCTATTTTAAATGCCTTCCAACCCAACGTGCCAAATTATGTTCTCACGTACACTGCACATTGTTTATCAGGACATTAGAAAGACTTCAAGGGACGGGTCAGATTGTTTGAAGTTGGATTTATTGTGACACTAAAGCTTAGCTCACCTTTGACCATAGTTTTGACTCTATAATCCTTTCAAAATAAACTCGAATGTCAGAAACAGTGATAAAAAAACTAAACGAAAGAATAACTGCATAAAATGTGACATTCTAAATTAGGTTTATAGATAAAAGCATTTCAACAAACTGCTCTACTGCTCTAAATGTTTTATAATTGGAGTTTATGGAGTAGTTTTATATACATTAGTAGGAGAGATCATGTCTCTCCAGGTTTTAGTTTCTCTCCATTGGCTCCCTGTCAAATCCAGAATTGAATTCAAAATCTTACCTCTAACCTACAAAGCTCTCAACAACCTAGCTCCATCTTGTATTACAGATCTTGTTGGTCCATATTTTCCTAACAGAGCACTTCAATCTCAGACTGCAGGTTTACGTGTGGTTCCCAGAGTTTCCAAAAGCAGAATGAGAGGAAGATCTGTCAGTTCTCAGGCTCCTCTCTTGTGGAACCAACTTCCAGTTTCTGTCCATGAGGCTGACACATTGTCCAGTTTTAACACTGGGCTTAAGACTTTACTTTTTGATAAAACCTATAATTAGGGTTAGCTTTTTATGCTGCCATAGACTTAAAACCACTAGAGGACAAATTGACCTCGTTTATTTAAATGAATTGTTAAAATTGAAAAGTTTTCATTTGATATTATTTCTATCTTAACATGTGATTCTTGACCTGCCATTGTGTATCTGTTCCTCTCAAACCCAGCCGGTCAAAGCAGATGGCTTCTTGTCCTGAGCCTGGTTCTGCAAAAAAAAATTTCCTCATGAGGGAGTTTTTCCTTTCCACTGTCACCCTCATGCTTGCTCAAGATGAGTCTGTGATGGAGTTAAACTCAAAGCAGTCTGCTCCTCAGATGAATAATGTTAAATTATTTATATATACTGTATATGAATGCTTCTGTTCAGTGCCGTGAAATGACTTATGTTGTTATAAACTGAATTGAATAAGATGACAATTGGCAACAATCCACTTTGGTCTTGTCTTGGTCCTGCTCGGACAAACCATCAGCTTGTCAATCCAGTCAAAATTTAACTTTTTAGATTACAAGTTTCCTTTAAAGGTTTTATTTTCCTTTATTTTGTTTATTTGTAGGCAATCTGTTTAATACAACAATGTCAAAGTTTAATTTCTGCTTTTAAAATCATACATGACTCTGGCATTCAAAAAACTGGAGTGAACCAAACAGATCTGCAGTTGAACATGGACTTCATGTTTGGGTTGTCAGAGCAGCTGATGGTTTTATAGCTGCAGGCAAAGCAGAACATTGTGGGACTGGATATGGAAAACATACATTCCTTGAAGAGAAATGTTTCCATCTGCACCACAACACAATAAGAGGATGATTAGATTGCTGTTGGAATAGATCAGTGGGTGATGAAGATGAGTCATGATTGTAAACAACCCAGCAAAGTGCAGAAGGCTGTTAAAATCTACAAACTACTAAATGTGTTTGATTTAGACATTGAGGTGGAATATTTGCAAAGTAATGCCAACAAACTACCCACTAATGTATGTTACTGATAAAGGGCAATGAGGTCTGGCTTTTACATCAGCTCTTACTCTATTCACTCATTGCATTTGTATTATGAATTACTCGTTTATTTCATGTTCATCCAGTAATATTGATCGGTGCATATTTTGTTTTGCTTTCAGGCGACAATTGGAATTGACTTTCTGTCGAAAACAATGTACCTAGAAGATCGAACGGTAAGTTGCAGCTGTGTCGGGTCATGACACATGTTTTGTTACCAGAGCAGCTACAGTTCTCTCCGCCTGTCATTTAGTTCATCTCCACAAAACCGTTGTCTGCATTCAGACTGTTCGGCAGTGACGAGGAACAGCATGTCATCTTTCTTGTGCTGCGTAGGTGGATACAATGGAGCCTGTCTGCTGTTTTCTGTTTATCATGGAAAAGTACAACCTTGGAAATGAAGGCTTTTCTTGTCTAAATAAAGCCTGTTGTGAGTCTGTGCATGTATGTGTCTGAAGGGAGCCCACTGTTTCCTGGCTCTCTGACTGTCTGAATCATCTCCCCCTCCTCAGCTTTGTCTCTCTGAACCCCAGGTGAGGTTGCAACTCTGGGACACAGCAGGACAAGAGCGCTTCAGGAGCCTCATCCCCAGTTATATACGGGACTCCACCGTGGCCGTGGTGGTCTACGATATTACGAGTCAGTGCCTGTTGCACACGCGTTTCACGTAAAAAATGTCAGCCGTCAGCTTTGCAGTTTCTACTCTTTAGTTTCAGCCCAGGATGTAAATGACCAGTTATACCAGAGCTGTTTGCTAACAAGTCGTCTTGTGTAATAAAACTAAGCACATTAGTGGTTAATTAAAATATAGCTCTTAAGCTTCAGATGTTTTGTCATTTTCATTGCTAGGCAACATCTAGGGGAAAGGGAAATAAGAGCTGAAGGATGTGATTGTTTTATAATCGGGGAGAGAAAGAAAAAAATAATTTACTGAACATAGTTACCGTATTTTCCGAAATATAGGTCGTTTTGTCCAATTATTGCCAAAAATTTGGAAAAATCTATAAACAGGTCGCACCTAAATATAGGTCGCACCTACATCACCGCTGACGTGACGCGTCACCGCTAAGACAACCCGGCAATATGGGCCGAGTGTTTAGCTCTGTTGCAAATGTCTGCCACAGGAGCGCAAAGCAAGGCTTTTAAGAAGATTAACACTTAAAAACAATTATTTGTTTGCTAAAAATTATAGCTGACATTATAGCACAAGGGTTAGTGGTTTATTAGCTGAGTGGTTTATTAGCTATTTGCTAAAATATACACGGAAATAAAACTGAAGCTAACAAGACGATTCCGTCTCTAAAAAAAACGAATAAAAAAATCTAATTTTATCTCAAATGTTTCATACAGGGCAACAGTTTGTAAAAATATCCGCCGAGTGGTTTATGAGCTATTTATCTAAATAGTAGGTATCTGTTTACGGTAGCTAACCGCTAACAACAAAGCTGAAACTTTGATTTTTTTTTTATCTCAAACATCTCATAAAGCTAGTCAGTTGTAAATGTCCATACAGTGATTACATTCTGTAAGTTTCATAAAAATCTGTCCTGTGGTTCTTGACTTATCTTGCTAACAAACGAATAACAAACAGAGCTAGCAGTAGTTACCTCCAGAGCAGGAGGCCGGGCAACGACAGAGTCAGTCTAAGCAGAGGAGGCTTTTTTTCGGACACATGAGCTGGAAACGGTCAGCGGCCTACCTGGAAGTGTCCCCTAGCGGGCAAAAGTGGTACTGCACCATTTTCTGCCAAAATGAAAAACGGTCATATCTGAGCCAAAAATTGGTCTAAAAATATGGGGGAAAATCCATAAATAGGTCTCACCTCTCTATAGGTTGCAGGGAATGCAAATTAGGCAAAAATCTGCGACCTATATTCTGGAAAATATGGTAATAGGAAAACGTTGGTTTTCAGTGGTTTATAGGGACATGATAAAAAAGTTTCCATATTAGTTCTTAAGTTTAGGTTAATAAGCAACTTTTGGCATTTGAAGGTAGTTCATTGTTTATTCAACAAAACCTAAACCAAGACTCCAAGCAGTGTGTAAAAAGACAAATAATCACTGATGCTTACTCCACCTTTAGCAACTACTGTCTACGTTAAAGTAATTCAACGCTGTCTGACCTATCAGTCCCTTTTGTTGTGGAGGAATTTGCAGGTAATTGTTTCTGCACAGTTTCTTAAGTTCTCACTGCAGCACTGTGTGAGGGTTGACGTCTGAACATTGGTTGAGACGTTACAACTACATTTTTTCATAAGAAGAGTTAGACAAAGTGTAAATGCTTGAAATCAGATGCTCTATTTTGAAAAGCTATGCTTGTGAAGATTACTGATAACATTATTGTGATAAGATGTTGCTGCACTTGAGCTTATTTTACTCTGCTCTCTTCCTTCAGACGTCAATTCATTCCAGCAGACGTCAAAATGGATAGACGATGTGAGGACAGAGAGAGGAAGTGATGTCATCATCATGCTTGTTGGCAATAAAACAGACTTGGCAGACAAGAGGTATGTAAATACAACATGGCTACTTCCTGTCCTCCACATCTCTTTTTTGTGTTTAGTCACCAGGACAACCATGGTTGAGAAGATGCCTGGGCACTCTCATGGAAGCATCTGTCAGACCACTTGTTTTAAAATGAGAAAATTAAAGCTTGCTTCTGGGAATGTCTGATGACTGAGTCTTTTAATAGTTTTTTTTTTTTTCTGGGGGTGTATGAAGTCGACTAGAGAAGGTGAGAAAATGCTGATGAGGCGAGATGTTTAATGAATCAAAGATGGGGAGAAAATTGATCAGAAACGGAAAGCTTTGAGTTAAAAGGTAAGAAAAATACTGTGCAGTAGTGGGACAGCTGGGGAAAATAAATGTAGAATCGAACCATGACATGATTAGTGTTCAGGTGGGTACATGTTGATGCTGCGAGTGTACCAGCCGTAGACTACAGACTAAATGAAAATGACCCCGCTTCAATTCACCACCTTTCCATTTCCCGAAAAGGTGTAGAAGCACAGAAAATAATGCAATATGGAGTTTTAATCTAGAAAATGTGCAAAGTACTGTACTACTGTACTTTACTCAATATTTTTGTCTAATTTTCTTTAAAATATATTGCTCTAAAGGTTTTTTTAAGTAATAAATGGGCGTATTGAACTTGAGAGACATGATTGGACCAAATGCCAGCATTATAAAGTAGAGCTGTCATTGCTAATCTGAAGGTTCAGACCTGTAATTATTGTTAATTCATCGGGTCGGGTGGGATGGGGTTCAGAAATGATGGCTACGGGCTTGGGCCAGGTCAGATTTTTTTGGGCCCGAATGCAACTCTATTGTAAAATATGTTTTCCAAAATAAGAAAAAGTTCACTAAGGCTGAGGTAATCAGCAAGCAGCCGAAGTTTGAACCGACTCCGTACACTGACACTGATTTTAAAAAGGCTTTGTTAAAAGTGTCTTACTTAATTTAAAATAAATGTAAATGTCTTGGGACAGGACGGCCCCAGAAACCATCTTGGCTCCAGCAAACTGGTTGGTCCACTTAAGGTGTTTACTGCTTGGTGGGGGAAACAGTTTGCAGGTACTCCTTTGACTGATGATGCCCTCCAGATGGAGGGTGAAACGTTTCTATAAAAAAGAAACTGTCCAGATGACCCGACTGAGAATTATTGGGTATTCTTGTTTACATTTGTCTGGTGAAAACCAACTCAGCCATAGAGTCCAATCCAAGATCACATTCTCCCCATTGTTATCTCCTTTACGTTACTCTGAGTAATCAACTTTGGAAACAACGAGCCAAATACCTTGGATAAGAGTCTTGTCAGCATATCGACCATCACTGTTGCAAGTCCCATTCATATAGCAACAAAGCTTCTTGGGTGCCATTTTTCTTCCCCCCCCCCTCCCCCCTCTTTTCAATTGTCATAAAGCACAACTACAGTACAATATTGTACTCGAAGATCTGTTTGCCTGAAATCCGGGTACTTGCTGACGTTACGTATTGTGTAGGGAGCTATTTTTAGTAACCCTGACCAGCGCTATTTGCTAAAGTTATTCATTAAATTCAAACTGGCTTCAACACACCTGTGTTTTGTTTACATCAGTCAGGAGGTCAAAGTAGTCATGTCAGTTTAGCCACTGGCATTTAGCTGATATCTAAGCCGACACTGCGTGAAATGGATTGTTAACACTGCCAACCTGGCTAGCTGCTTTCTCAGACTGCATATGGTGTGCCACCACTGGGAGCTTTTACTACATTTCATAGCTGCTTGTTAATTGCCTGGTTAACCTTAGAAAATGTAAGCTACCTCTTATTTTGGAACACCTCCCTTCCGACTAGAGTTGCATTCAGGCTTAAAAAATCGGACCCGTCCCCAGACCGTAGCCATTTTTTCCAAACCTGACCCGACCCGACCAGTTGGCCTGTAATTACAGGCCTGAAACCAGAAGAAAAAAAAAATTATGAAGTTGTTACTTCTTTTGTAAGCAAATCCGTTTGACATGATATTTTAAAAAACATATTTGAAATAGAGGAAAATATAAGATTTATTGTTTATTAAAAAGTCATCAAATTGATATTAACATACAAAACAAATGGCTTAAAAAAATCAACTCTAAAGATAGGCTGTTATACAGATGAACCAAAAAAAATTTAAGCAAAATTATTTTGAAAAATATAGAACAAGTCTATTTTAACTGAACGTGCTGCTCGCTTCAGCTTTTGTAGCTTCAGATGCTGCAACTTCCTTCACCGCAGACGACAGCTGGGTGCAGAGACGCGTGCGGCTGGTGATCAGCTGATCCGTCTGAAGCTTTACTGGACTTTTTTTTTTTTCTCTCTTTCAACTGGCCTGTCAGACTTGCCTCCTCCTCCACAAGTAGATTAACACAATTTTACATTATGCAATGTGCATTCTTATTTAGTTTTCTTTGTGCTGTATGATTCATTAAACCATGTCAAAAGCTCGAGACCAACCCGGCCCGCCCATCAAGCACATTATTTTGGCCTGGCCCGGCCCTGGGATCAGATTACAAATTGCTACTTCTAACCCTGTGGATAAGCTGATCACATTTTGCAAATGCTGGCAGTCCTTCTGAATTTGGAGATAAGCCATTGACAAACTTTTTTGTTATGTTGAGACCTCTACATGTAGTCACATGCCAAATTATGTTTGTTATATATCAATAGGCACGGTCTGCTGAAACACAAACTGCAAACAATTAACATAATTTAAAAGTCCAAAAATCAGATGGTTACAAAATGCATCTTTGCCGTTATATTTGTCACTTTGTACCTTTGCTGACAGTTAAATTATATTTTAGAAATGTGATGCAGCATAAAGACCTTTCTTTTTAAGCAAGCCTATTCTGCCTCCACATGATTTTATCTTTGATCTTAGCTGATATCATTATTGATTTTACTTGATTTTATTGATTTTACTTGTTTTATTTTATTTATTTTTTAAGCAAGCCTAATCTGCATCCACATGATTTTATCTTGATCTTAGTCGATATTATTATTGATTTTATTTGATTTTATCACTTGTTTTATTTTGATCTTTGCTTTATTACAATTTGTAGCACTTTGAGATTTTTATTAATGAAAAGTGCATTATAAATGGAATTCATTATTATTATTATTATTATGTTTTTCATCACAAAGACTTTAGGAGTTATACAAAATATATGTTTTGAGGTTAACACGTTAAATCCTGTCATTGGTATTATATGAACGTTAGAAAATAGGTTTGTTCAACTTGTGCAATATGCAGTCATGCTGAATGTCATATTTACCACACATGATCTACCCTTGTGGCGTAATTTATTTGAAAATTTCTCACAGGCGGCAATAATTTCCCATGTGAGAACAATAATTTACAGCTGAGGAGAGAAATTCCCCTGATGGTTTTATTATATTTTATTATTGGATGTCAGGAACAGAAAAATGCTGCTGATGGCAGTTTCTGGGAAACATCTCAGTGGACCTGTCAATAAACGCTCACAATAAACAGCAGGCATAAAACACGAGACGAAAAGACATGAAAAGCTTTCAGAGTGTAAAGCTAGCACTGGACTGTACATGTAGAATAGGAATATAATAAACATCTGTATAACGGAGGCAGTGTTTTTTTTATCCTTTCAATAGATTGAATCAAATTGTTGAACTATTTTCATTTTGTTGCAGTTTTATCAGGCCTAGGAAGGTCTGAAAGTTAAAGTTTTCACAAAGTTAAAGTTAAAGTCCCAGTAAATGTTCTGTGGTAATGAAGTCATTGTTTTTATTGTCCTACGTCATGGAGCAAAGAGGAGAAATTGGGAATGCTCTCCCTCCGTCTATACATCTGTCTGATTGTTGTGAGCATAATGACTTGAAAAAATAGGTGAGGTTCCGACATCCATTTTGGTGCGTGACTTCATCAATACGTAGGAAAGATCACTATAAATAATTCAGTTGGTGTGTGTGCATGCGTGTGTGCATTTCTGTTTCATGTTACCTTGTAGGGACCAATTTTACAAAAAAATCATGCATTGTGTGAACCAATTGGGGACCAAAGCCAGGTCCCCAAAATACCGTATTTTTTGGCATATAAGTTGCAGTGTTTTGCCTAATTTCCATGTCCTGCAACTTATACGGCGAAGCCCGGTATTTATGGATTTTTCCCCATTTTTTTTAAACCAATTTTTGGCTGAGATATGACTGTTCCCATTCATTCTGACTGAAAAAAATGGAGCAGTAGCACTTTCGGCCACTAGGGGCGCTAAAGGGCCTTCTAGGCTTTTCAACTGAGACACACCTTTACTATAATTTTCAGCAAACAAATAATTGTTTTTAAGTGTTAATCTTCCGTGCATGCTCCTGTGACCGCCAGTTGGCAGCCAATCCATTATTGTCAAAACACCGGCCCACATTTCCGGGTTGTCAGCGGCGACGCGTAACATACACAACGCGTAACATATGCCATCTTATCACCAGCAAACTGTTTTTTTCCACTCTGTGTAAATTGTTTGTGGGATTCCGTTTGGTTTGGTGGCTCCTCAGATTGAAGAAGTCCTTCGGATGAAGGACAAAACTAGACATTTTAAGTCTCAATGATCTATTTACTTTTTTAAATCCTTAGTGTTCATAGAAAGCCATGCTTGCACCCCCAAACATTATTTATTCTAGGGGGTGTTAATATGTGTGTTCAGCTGTCCCTGTACATTAGATCAGGATGTGCAGTACCGGTAGTTGAAACTCCTTTAATTAAACTGATAAAGAAGGTAAATGTCATCAAAATCTTTTTTATGATGACACTAACTCACCTGTGTTTATAGGTATATTTTGTTTGCTGTGTGTTTTCTTACAGTAAACTTCATACAGGATTCACATGGCTTTTTACTTTTAATAAATACCATTAAGTAAAATACTAGGATTTTTTTTTAAATAAATTGACAATATATTGCATTTCTATGATGGATTTGAATTTGATTTTAAGGCACTTGAGGAGTAGCTCTTAGCTCTGTTTGTTATTGCTCAGTGGTGTGTGGTGGAGCATTTCACGATGCTCGGTGTGTCGAAGAATACACAGTTTAAAAGCTGCACATCTCCTGCAGCTCGGCATGTGGGAAACCTGCTGTGCATCGAATGCCAGGAAGCATCAGCCAAGCACATGCTGGTGTGATGTGCACTGACAGACAGAAGTGCTGACATTTTATTTTATTTATTTTTTTCCTGTTGAACGTGGTTATTTTGTTTATTTATTCGATTTTCTTTTATAATAATAGTACAACAAAAATAGAAATGGGCCAGTGTGACATTCTGATGGTATAACCTTTATCAAAATACTAATCACAATTCAAATTTAAAGCAAGGACATCTTGATACATGATCAATAATCCAGGTAGAAGAATCTTATAAAGTTGAGTCAGGTCCTCTGGACAGATTCTTCTTGTTAAAACTTTTCATTTTTTATCCAAAAGACGTCTTCAGCCTGAGGAGCTGCAACAAACTCAGTCTTGTAAATAGCACCTTCTCATGGTGGATCAATCAGTTTGTTGCTGACATCCAGAACTAGCTGTTCATGATGATCAAGGAGGACCATCAGTCTAACGATGGATCGTTAGCACCCTGATGGTTGTTTGCTATTCACAGAGGGCTGAGTGATACTAGCAATAACAGCATTGTAAGAGGGGGACAGTTGAACCCGGAGGCCTCCACCTCTGTTTAATGATGGACGGTTTCTTTTCACAAAGATGGCCTCCTTTACTCCTCTCTCAAACCATTGTTCCTCTCTATCAAGGATGTGAACATCTTCATCCCTGAAAGAGTGACCGCTGGCCTGGAGATGAGTGTAGACTGCAGAGTCCTGACCTGATGATGTTGATCTTCTGTGCTGGGCCATCCTTTTGGCCAGTGGCTGTTTAGTTTCCCCGATATAAGACTGATCACAGCCCTCCTGACACTGAACAGCATACACAATGTTACTCTGTTTTTGCCGGGGGACTGGATCTTTGGGATGAACCAGTTTTTGCCGTAATGTATTTTGAGGTTTAAAAGCCACTGGGACGTTGTGTTTAGAAAATAAACGTCTCAATGTCTCTGAAACCCCTGCAACATATGGAATGACCACTGGTCTGGGTCTGGGTTCCTTCTTTTCACCTGATGGCTGGCTGGAGTCCTGTTTGGGTTTCTTCTCTGCTTTCAGGAAGGCCCAGTTAGGATATCCACATTTCTCTAGAGCCTGTTTTGTGTGTGATTTCTCCTTCTGTCTGGCTGCTGAGTTAGTGGGGACGCTGTCTGCTCTGTGGTACAGAGTCCTGATGACTCCTAACTTGTGCTCCAGAGGGTGATGGGAGTCAAACTGTAAATACTGGTCTGTGTGTGTGGGTTTGCGGTACACCTCAGTTTGCAAATTTCCTCTATCAGAAACTGAGACCTCACAGTCCAAGAAAGCCAACCTGCCATTTTTTACATCTTCTCGTGTGAACTTGATATATTTATCCACAGAGTTGATGTGATCAGTGAAATGTTGGACTTCCTGAGATTTAATTTTAACCCAGGTGTCGTCAACATACCTGAACCAATGACTTGGTGGTCTCCCTGAAAAGGACGTCAAAGCTCTCTTTTCTACCTCCTCCATGTACAGGTTGGCAACAATAGGAGAAACTGGAGACCCCATAGCACACCCATGTTTCTGCCTATAATATTGGCCCCCATGTGTGAAGTAGGTTGACTGCAGGCCAAGAGTTGACACAGTTGCTCTGTGGGAAGCGTGGTCCTAACTGGGCGGGAGGCACAGTTACTCAGTTGGTAGAGCTGTTGCCTCTCAGTGAGAAGGTTGCCCCGGTTCAAATCCCAGTCCAGGTGCCTTTCTGGGTGGAGTTTGTGTGTTCTTTCTGTGAATGTGTGGGTTTTCTCCGGGTACTCCAGTTTCCTCCCACAGACCCAAAACATGCATGTTAGACTGATTGGTAACTTTAAATTGTCTCTAGGTGAGAGTGAGAGGGTGAATGGTTGTTTGTCTCTATGTGTCCCTGTGATGGACTGGAGGCATGTCCAAGGTGTCTCCCGCCTCTCACACAGTGACTGCTGGATATAGGCACCAATGACCCCCACAACCCAAAAAAGGAAGAAGCGGGTAAAAGATAATGGATGGAGTACTTGAAATTATAAAAGCAGTAAAGTGAGTTAAGGTAAAGTTGGCTTCTTAGAAGTTGGAGTTCATTCAAGAAGAATTTGAATAAATTTCAATCAGAGTAACCGTGTGATCCTGTTGACCTCAAGAAGACAACGAGGTGAAACATGAATCATAAAAAAAAATTACGTTTAAAAGCTAAAAATAGGGATAAGATGGGCTGACAGGTTAAATAGATCTATTAACTAAGTCAAATAAAATGTGAATATTTGAGAACTGCAGCCTGTGGATGACTGAATCCGATGCATGCATCTAAACATAGCCACAGAAGCAGTGTTGAAACTCTGCTCGTGGTGTTCTGTTAATGCATCTCTAGTGCAGACCTATTTTGCTGTCTCATACAGGTGGAATTACTCTAGTCTGTGCTGTGAAGTTAATTAGGTGTTACAGAAGAAGAGCTTACCGGTACATTTAATCTGTAGTTACTGTGTTTTCAGCTCAATGTTTTTGTATGTTAATTCATGTTTAAAACACCTCCAAGACTTCAGATAAAGTATTGGTGTCTAAAAGGACTTGCACAAGGACACTGAGACAAAGTGTTCTTGTTTGGTGGTCTGTTTGGCAGATGAAATTAGAAAGAAATACCCATGGTCTATGATGATATTTGCAGACAACATCTGGGGGTAAGAGTAATGAGCTGGTGGAAGATGGTCTGACGAGGTGGAGGTATGCTCTGGAGAGAAGAAGAATGAAAAAAGAAGTGACAGTATCCATGTTTGCAAATGAGAGGGAGACAGGTGTATCAGTGAAGATGCAAGGAGTAGAGGTACTGAAGGTGGACGAGTTTAAGTACTTGGGTCCAACGTCTAAAGTAAACCATATTGCAAAAAGATGCAACCTGCTATGATGTTTGGAAACGGGTGTCAGAAATAAAGATGATATTTTCATTTGGAGTAACCAAACTGGACAGGGTTAGACATGAGTAAATAAGAGGGACAACACAGATTGAGAAGTGTGGAAACAAAGTTAGAGAGACATGCTTGAGATGGTCTGGAAATGTGCAGCAGAGGGATAGTGGACAAATGGTGTTGAATACCATGGGGCGGCCGTGGCGTAGTGGTAATGGCAGTCGTCCCCCGATCGGAAGGTTGGAGGTTCGAATCCCGGTTCCCCACACCATGTGTCGTTGTGTCCCTGGGCAAGACACTTAACCCCGAGTTGCTCCCGGTAGGACTGGAAAGCGCCTTGCATGGCAGTCTGCCGCTACCGGTGTATGAATGTGTGTATGAATGGGTGGATGGTTGGTATTGTAAAGCGCTTTGGGGCCCCTCATAGGGGGCTGGAAAGCGCTATATAAATAAGCTCCATTTACCATTTACCATGAAGCTGCAAGGGAGGACGAAATGATGAAAACTACAGAGAATTTCCACTGATATAGTGATGGAGAAGAGTTTATGAGACAGAGGAGGCTGCAATAAGGATATGGGATGGGGTGAGTTGGAGACAGATGTTCTACTGAGGTGACTCCTAAAGGAGCAGCTGAAAGAAGAGGAAGAAATATGCCTTTCGTGTTCAGAAAAAGACTGGAGTGGTTACCGTACATTGAGGTTCCCCAGTAGACCCTGTGGCAGGTTGATTTAGGACCCCTGTGCTTTTAGGTCTGCTGGCTGCTTGCCCTGCAGTGTCGGTAGAGCTACAGCAATCTTTCTAACAGCGTTAATAGACACCTGATACACTTTGTGTCACAGCAAGAGGCAAGCAATCAGTGCCAAATTCATTATAACATCATGTAAATTAGCTGTCATTAATTTCTCAGTGGACAGGGTAATTAATCATACTCAGTCAGGTAGGCCTGTTGCATCATCCCTATCCTAAAACAACAGTGGTGTCTTTGTACAGCATCCACTGATCTGTGATGAACGTTAATACGAGAATACTACGGTACTTGTGTTCAGATCCTGCCTTGTATTCATGAAATTTACTCTGTATTTACAGGCAAATTACTATTGAGGAAGGGGAACAGAGGGCTAAAGAAATGAGTGTCATGTTCATAGAGACCAGTGCCAAGACTGGTTATAACGTAAAGCAGGTGAGTTCACAGTCTAACAAGGCCAATAAAACACAATATACTGTATAGGAGTGACAGTGCTGTTATGTTGATACAGTAAATCCACTCATCATGGCTAACAGTTGAACAACCTCATTAATATAACCGGTGATGATCATCTGATCCTAATTACTGTACTGTTGAAGGTTGTAAGGCAGTTT
>JBBPBX010054777.1:0-23339 GCA_038048925.1 Garcialebias charrua | reverse complement strand
ATCACAGTAAAATAGATCATTTTTCTTCTCCATAAATCAGTTATTTAAAATCTAATCTGGAATCATTCCTCCTTGTTAGACTTCAGTTGACCTGTTTAAGTTGGGCCCAAATTTGTCATTATCTTTTGATTTATTTTTCATTGAAATTTAATTCTTTGTTAGTTTATTTTTGGAACTATTAAATACCATACCATACCATACCATTTTATTTATAAAGCACTTTAAACAGGAACAAGTCCACCAAAGTGCTGGACAAACAAACACGCAACAGGCAACACATACAATGAAGTACAACACGAAAAACATAAAAACATTGCAGATCATAAATCAAACGATCCAGTACACATCAGCTGGCATTGAAAGCAATGGAGTAGTAGTGAGTTTTTAATCGGGATTTGAAAACCGAGAGGGAGGGGGCCTGTTTGATGAGCAGCGGTAACTCGTTCCAGAGTCTTGGGCCTGCTACAGAGAACGCTCTGTCACCCCTGCGCTTAAGGCGAGTTTCTGGAACTATTAAGAGTACCTGATCCTCTGACCTCAAAGCACGTGGAGGGACATATGGGTGTATCAGATCCGAGAGATAGGCGGGGGCGAGACTGTTCAGCGATTTGTAGACATACATGAGAATTTTGAATTGGATTCGAAGATGAACCGGTAGCCAGTGAAGGGAGGCCAAGACTGGTGTAATGTGCTCTCTTTTGCGTGTGCTGGTTAAAAATCGGGCAGCTGCGTTCTGAACCAGTTGTAATCGTGCAATGGTGGCTTGACTGACGCCAAACAGAAGTGAATTGCAGTAATCAAGCCTAGATGTAATGAATGCGTGAATCACTGTCTCCAGGTGCTTTTTGGATAATATGGGCTTCAGCTTAGACAGACGCCTCAGCTGGAAAAAACAGGATTTGACGATCATGTTTACATGACTGTTGAGTTTCATGGAAGGATCCATTATCACTCCCAGATTTTTGACTTTTTGTTTTTCTGACAGGGGTAGAGCAGACAGGTCAATGCAGTGGTTTGAGGTTGTGTCATTGGGAAGGAACAATATGGCTTCAGACTTCTTATCATTGAAGCTTAAGAAATTTAAAGCCATCCAGTCCCTGATGTCAGCCAGGCAGTCGAGCAGAGGTTGAATAGAGCCTGTACCATTTTGTCTTAGGGGGAAGTAGATTTGACAGTCATCAGCGTAGAAGTGGAAAGGTATATTGTGTTTCCGGAAGATAGCACCGAGTGGCAGCAGGTATAAGGAGAACAAGAGAGGACCCAGGATGGACCCCTGCGGAACCCCCCATTTAAGAGCCGCCACTGCAGAAGTAAAATCGTTGATGGACACACAAAAAGACCTGTCAGAGAGGTAGGATCTGAACCAGTTTAGGGCTGATCCTGAGATGCCCACCCACTGCTCTAACCTAGCAATGAGGATCTCATGGTCAATGGTGTCGAAAGCGGATGTGAGGTCCAATAGGACAAGCAGCACAGAGTCACCAGTATCTGTGGATAGAAAGATGTCGTTAAAAACCTTCAGTAGGGCAGTCTCAGTGCTGTGGAGGGATTTGAAGCCAGACTGGAATAGCTCGGGGATAGCGTGATCCTCCAGGAAGCACTTTAGTTGGGACTCAACTATTTTCTCTAGAAGTTTAGAAACAAATGGGAGTCTGGAGACAGGCCTGAAATTGGATAATACTGACGGGTCGAGGTTTGGTTTTTTCAGGAGGGGTTGAACAGCAGCATGTTTTAATGATTTTGGCACCACACCCGAGGATAGACTGCTATTAACAATAGAGAGAATGGCAGGACCTAGAGTGTGAAAAACCTCCTTTAGAAGCCGAGGGGGGACCACATCGAAGGGGGAGCCAGATGGTTTCAGGCTACACATGACCTGCTCTAGAGAGGACAGAGAGACTGGTTCAAAATGGTCAAACACAGCAACCGATTGAGGTGGGATGGATGGATCGTGAGATGGAGGAGAAATGAGAGCCCTGGTGGTTGCGATTTTATCTAAAAAGAAATGTTGGAAGTTCTCGCACAGCTCAGTCGAGGCTTCCATGGGTGATTGTTCAGTGAGGTGGAGAACAGAGTTTAGGGTGGAGAACAGAACTCGAGGGTTACGAGAATTTGCAGCAATGATATCAGAGAAGTATTGTGATTTAGCAGTTATCACTGCTTTCTGATATCGGCGCCAGCTCTCTTTTACCATCTCAAAAGAGACCTGCAGACTGTCTTTTTTCCACTTCCTCTCCACCTTTCGGCATTGCTGCCTCGCAGCTCTGGTCGTGTCATTCAGCCACGGTTCGGCCCTGAGTTTTGGTCTTCTCGTTTTGATAGGCGCTACTTTATCTAAAGTCTTTACACAAACAGAGTCAAACTGGTTTGTCAGCTCCTCAGTGCTGGAGAGGAACCCCGGGGGCTGAATTAACATGTCATTGTTGTAGACCTCAGTGAAACGTGCGGCAGTTAAATGGTTAACATTCCTGCCTTTACGTGCAGGAATGCATGTTTTAGGATTTACATGGGGGATGGTTAACTGAAAATTCACTGGCCTATGATCTGAGAATACAGTGTCTCCTATTTCAAGGTTTGAAACGGTCACATCACATGTTAAAACAAGGTCCAACAAATGTCCACGCTGCTGCGTGGGAGAGTTCACGTGTTGAGTTAAATTAAATGAGTCCAATAAATCTAAAAAGTCCTTAACCATGGGCTTCTCAGGACAACACACGTGCAAGTTGAAGTCGCCTGAAATGACGACCCGAGAATATTTAGCTGTAATTTCAGCCAAGAAATCAGAAAACTCGCTGATGAAGTTCTTAGAACGAGGCGGCCGGTAGACAAGAGCACACAAAGTTACAGGTGAATGGCCTAGTTCAAACACAGTCAGCTCAAAGCTAGAGCAGGAGACTGGAATGGACAGTTGTTTACAGTCAAAAGTTGATTTGAATATTGTTAATAATCCACCACCACGACCTGATGGTCGCGGGTCGTTAAAAAACAAACAGTTTGGTGGTATTATTTCCGTCAGCGCGCTGGACTCACCCGACGACATCCACGATTCTGTGATGCAGAAAAAGTCCAAGTCGTGCTCTTCAAAGTAATCCCTGAGGATGAACGTTTTGTTGCAAACAGATCGGGCGTTGACAACACAGAATTTGATGATATCCGAGCTAGCCGCTGATGAGCTGCTAGCAGCTGATGTGCTAACAGCTGGTGGGGGAGCGCCCCGCGGCTCGCTGCCCACAGAGAGCTGCTCCGGCCGGAGATCCCCGTTGTTTTCCTGGTCCGTGCACGCGGGAGACTGGCGATGAGAATCGAGACCATCAGCTGAAGACAGCGAGGCAGAACGCCGGGCTCTGAGCTTCACCAGCCGGCCAGCTCGTGAGCCGCGTTTCTTCCTCCGAGTCGATCGATTTCTCCGTGCAGGCTGGTGCGAAGAGCAGCGGAGGTAAACGGGCAACTCGTCTCCGAGCAACGGGGGCGGAGGGGGCCTCCCCGATCCCGAGGTACGGTCATACTGGCCCGAATCAGCGACATCCGCGGCAGCAAAACGTAAATCCAGAAGCTGCTTCCGATCATAAACCAGCAGTGTAGTTATGTCTCCAATGAAGAACGAGCAAAACACAAAAATCCAAACACCCACAGGAGAGGTGGACACGCAGCCATGCTTACGGGCGCCATCTTGGAGTTATAAATGTATATATGCATGTACATATACTGTATAGATAGACATATACATGTAAATATAACATGTTCTACTAAAATTGTGTGTGTTTGTGTGTGTGACTGTTTTGTGGTTTTAATGGACAGTGGTTTGTTAGGACAGCAATACGCTATAATCAGACAATCAGATAACAGCTCATTACTGTCCTGACAAAACACTGTCCTTAGAAACCACAAAACAGTCACACACACAAACACACACAATTTCAGTTGAACATGTTATATTTACATGCCTATTACACGTATATGTAAGTGCCTATTTACATGTATATGTAAGTGCCTATATACATGTATATGTAAGTGCATATATACATGAATATGTAAGTGCATATATACATGAATATGTAAGTGCATATATACATGTAAATGCAAATGCATATAAAAATGTAAATGCATATATGTATATATACATGAATATGCATATATGTACATATGCATATACATGTATATATATGCATATACATATACTGTACAGATAGACATATACATGTAAATATAACATGTTCTACTAAAATTGTGTGTGTTTGTGTGTGTGACTGTTTTGTGGTTTTAATGGACAGTGGTTTGTTAGGACAGCAATACGCTATAATCAGACAATCAGATAACAGCTCATTACTGTCCTGACAAAACACTGTCCTTAGAAACCACAAAACAGTCACACACACAAACACACACAATTTGAGTTGAACATGTTATATTTACATGCCTATTACATGTATATATAAGTGCATATATACATGTATATGTAAGTGCATATATACATGTATATGTAAGTGCATATATACATGTACTGTATATGCAAATGCATTTAAACATGTAAATGCATATATGTATATATACAAGAATATGCATATATGTACATATGCATAAACATATAGATGTATATATGCATAAACATATACATGTATATATATGCATATACATATAATGTACAGATAGACATATACATGTAAATATAACATGTTCAACTGAAGTTGTGTATGTTTGTGTGTGTGACTGTTTTGTGGTTTTTAAGGACAGTGTTTTGTCAGGACAGTAATGAGCTGTTATCTGATTGATTGTCTGATTGTTTATAGCGTATGACTGTCCTAACAGACAACTGTCCATGAAAACCACAATACACTCCCATACACACATAATTGAACATTAAGGTTGATGAAACCACACGTAGCAAGTAATTCTGTTTAGGAACACAAGAACTAAAATGTACCTTGGTATTCGTGTTTAAAGGAAGTTGATCGTGCTTCTGGCTACCTGCGATCTCCTGACTCTGGACGTGTTCACATGACATCTGTAACAGATCATTTATACTTATATTTAGAGGAAATTCTACATTTTGATGATAGCTGCTGTCACATGTAAACCAATAAACATTACATGATTGTTTGTTTTTGGCCAAAGTATCCATCTCACATAAAGGAAAGATGGATGGACAGAGTATTTACAAAACTCCTCTCATGATAGGTGGACTAAGATGAAATTAAAATTAGCTGAATGAAAGAAAACTATAAATTTAAAAACTGTGACTAATAATATTGAAGTCATACTTAACAATCCCTGCATTATTTATATAATTGATATCTATGTCATATACATACACACAAATATACATATATACATGTATATAAGCATATCATAAATGCATATTCATGTACTGTACAGTGTATATACATATATGCATATAAATGTATATATGCATATACATATACTGTACAGATAGACATATACATGTAAATATAACATGTTCTACTAAAATTGTGTGTGTTTGTGTGTGTGACTGTTTTGTGGTTTTAATGGACAGTGGTTTGTTAGGACAGCAATACGCTATAATCAGACAATCAGATAACAGCTCATTACTGTCCTGACAAAACACTGTCCTTAGAAACCACAAAACAGTCACACACACAAACACACACAATTTCAGTTGAACATGTTATATTTACATGCCTATTACATGTATATATAAGTGCATATATACATGTATATGTAAGTGCATATATACATGTATATGTAAGTGCATATATACATGTATATGCAAATGCATTTAAACATGTAAATGCATATATGTATATATACAAGAATATGCATATATGTACATATGCATAAACATATAGATGTATATATGCATAAACATATACATGTATATATATGCATATACATATAATGTACAGATAGACATATACATGTAAATATAACATGTTCAACTGAAGTTGTGTATGTTTGTGTGTGTGACTGTTTTGTGGTTTTTAAGGACAGTGTTTTGTCAGGACAGTAATGAGCTGTTATCTGATTGATTGTCTGATTGTTTATAGCGTATGACTGTCCTAACAGACAACTGTCCATGAAAACCACAATACACTCCCATACACACATAATTGAACATTAAGGTTGATGAAACCACACGTAGCAAGTAATTCTGTTTAGGAACACAAGAACTAAAATGTACCTTGGTATTCGTGTTTAAAGGAAGTTGATCGTGCTTCTGGCTACCTGCGATCTCCTGACTCTGGACGTGTTCACATGACATCTGTAACAGATCATTTATACTTATATTTAGAGGAAATTCTACATTTTGATGATAGCTGCTGTCACATGTAAACCAATAAACATTACATGATTGTTTGTTTTTGGCCAAAGTATCCATCTCACATAAAGGAAAGATGGATGGACAGAGTATTTAATGATAATAATAATAATGTTTGTTTATGTTTATGTTTATTAAATTTGTTCATTTTTTTACAAAAGAAACAATACAAGGCAATCTCATAATGATAGTGTACAAAATGTAAAAAAATGAAAGGTGGCAGAAAGAAGAATAAATCTTATTATATCTGCCCCTTATCTCCAGCAATCAGATTAAACAACAGTAGTCAAACCATGTAAACAATAATAATCTTCAACCAACTTTTTCCAACAATCAGGTTAAACAATAATATTCTTCAACCAACAGTACAAAATGACTAATTCTTTTTAGTTTTCTAACTAATACTAATACAGTACAAAATGACTAACACTTTCTAATTTTCTAACTAATACAATACACATTACGTTATTTCACATATATTTTTTTAACATATTTGTTTTGATCATTTTTTTAAATGTAAACATTGACTTGGCATTTTTAACTACATTCTCCAAGCCATTCCATAATCTAATTCCCTGAATTGAGGTAGAACGTCCCTTCAAACTGGTTCTGAATTGTGGTTTTACAAACAACTCTGTTCCCTTAAGATTATAACAACTTTGTCTTTTAACAAAGTGCATTTGGATATTTAAAGGTAATGCATTATTTTGAGCTCTATACATAACTGATAAAATATTATAGTCTACCAAATCATGGAACTTCAGTAATTTTAGTTGATAAAATAATGTACTTGATGGATGACGGTAATGCTTTCTAGTGATAATTCTTACAGCTCTTTTCTGTAATACAAAAATAGGCTTTGTGATTGTTTTACACGCATTCCCCCAAACATCAATACAATAGATTAAGTGTGGAACAATGATTGTGTTATACAACAAATACAGAGCTTTATCATTCAATAGGTCTCTGACTTTGTACAGTACTGCTATCGATTTAGCTATTTTTATTCTTACAGAATTTATGTGTTGTTTCCATGTCAGTTTGTCATCAATGATAACACCCAAAAACTTCACCTCATTCACTCTACAAATCTCAACATCCTCAATTTTGAGTGGAACATCGACAGTTTTCTTTCTATTACCGAATATCATGTAATTAGTTTTCTCTAGATTTAATGATAATTTATTTATTTTAAACCAAGTTTGTATCTTGACAAATTCTGTCTTTATCAATTCTAACATTTGTTCTATATCTTCACCTGAACAGAAAAAAGTGGTATCATCTGCGAAAAGTACACATTTAAGGAGTCCTGACACATTTACCAAGTCATTCACATATAAAATAAAAAGCTTTGGTCCAAGTACAGAGCCTTGAGGAACTCCACATGTGATATTACAGAGGTCAGATCTTACATCATTTATTTGTACAAATTGTTTCCTATTTTTTAAGTAGCTAGATACCCACTGTAATGCTGGTCCTCTAATACCATATTTGTTCAGTTTTTCAAGGAGAATGGTGTGATCAATAGTATCGAATGCTTTTTTTAAATCAACAAAGATACTGATACAGTGTTGTTTTTGATCGACAGCAGTAGTTATTTGTTCCATTAATTCCATGAGAGCCATTGATGTAGAGTTTTTTGATCTAAACCCATACTGACTGCTGCTTAGAATATTTTGTTTATCTATAAATTGGTCTAGTCTGTTTACAAATAGTTTTTCAAGAATTTTTGAAAACTGTGGTAACAAGGATATAGGTCTATAATTGTTGAATACACATTTATCACCATTTTTAAAAAGATAATTCAATTTATAACGCACTTTTCATTAATGAAAATCTCAAAGTGCTACAAGGAGCAACAAAATTAAATATCAATAAAACAAATAATAAAACAATTAAGATCAATAACAATATCAGCTAAGATCAAAAGTAGAATCATGAGGAGGTAGAGTATGCTTGGTCGAAAAGAAAGGTCTTCAAGCCGCTCTTAAAGTCAACCACAGACTGTGGGGCTCTTAGACAGTCAGGAAGAGAGTTCCACAGGCGGGGGGCAGCCACACTGAAAGCCCGGTCTCCCATGGTCCTTAATTTGGTTCTCGGAATGTGAAGGAGATTGCTGTTCTGTGACCGCAGCGAACGGGTGGATGAGTATGGAATAAGAATATCCTTCAGATAATCTGGTGAAGTTCCGTGTAAGCATTGATGTGTAATGAGAGCAGTTTTGTACTGAATTCTGTAGGTGACAGGAAGCCAATGAAGGTTATGGAGAATGGGCGTAATATGTTCAAATTTACGAACTCTCAACAAGATCCTTGCTGCACTGTTTTGAATATATTGAAGTTTCTGAAGGTTTTTGCCAGGGATTCCAATAAACAGGGAGTTGCAGTAGTCGAGCCTGGAGGAGACAAAAGCATGGACGAGCTTCTCAGCATCAGAAAAAGTTAGGGATGGGCGAAGTCTAGAGATGTTTCGAAGATGGAAGAAGCAAGTTTTAAACAGATGCTTAATGTGATTTTCAAATGTAAGATTGGAGTCCATTTTTATTCTATTTATTTTATTTTATTTACAAAACTCCTCTCATGATAGGTGGACTAAGATGAAATTAAAATTAGCTGAATGAAAGAAAACTATAAATTTAAAAACTGTGACTAATAATATTGAAGTCATACTTAACAATCCCTGCATTATTTATATAATTGATATCTATGTCATATACATACACACAAATATACATATATACATGTATATAAGCATATCATAAATGCATATTCATGTACTGTACAGTGTATATACATATATGCATATACATGTATATATATGCATATACTGTACAGATAGACATATACATGTAAATATAACATGTTCTACTAAAATTGTGTGTGTTTGTGTGTGTGACTGTTTTGTGGTTTTAATGGACAGTGGTTTGTTAGGACAGCAATACGCTATAATCAGACACTCAGATAACAGCTCATTACTGTCCTGACAAAACACTGTCCTTAGAAACCACAAAACAGTCACACACACAAACACACAATTTCAGTTGAACATGTTATATTTACATGCCTATTACACGTATATGTAAGTGCCTATTTACATGTATATGTAAGTGCCTATATACATGTATATGTAAGTGCATATATACATGAATATGTAAGTGCATATATACATGAATATGTAAGTGCATATATACATGAATATGTAAGTGCATATATACATGTAAATGCAAATGCATATAAAAATGTAAATGCATATATGTATATATACATGAATATGCATATATGTACATATGCATATACATGTATATATATGCATATACATATACTGTACAGATAGACATATTTGAATTGGACATGTTATATTTACATGCCTATTTCATGTATATATAAGTACATATATACATGTATATGTAAGTGCATATATACATGTATATGCAAGTGCATATATACATGTATATGCAAATGCATTTAAACATGTAAATGCATATATGTATATATACAAGAATATGCATATATGTACATATGCATAAACATATAGATGTATATATGCATAAACATATACATGTATATATATGCATATACATATAATGTACAGATAGACATATACATGTAAATATAACATGTTCAACTGAAATTGTGTATGTTTGTGTGTGTGACTGTTTTGTGGTTTTTAAGGACAGTGTTTTGTCAGGACAGTAATGAGCTGTAATCTGATTGATTGTCTGATTGTTTATAGCGTATGACTGTCCTAACAACTGTCCATAAAAACCACAATACACTCCCATACACACACAATTGAACATTAAGGTTGATGAAACCACACGTAGCAAGTAATTCTGTTTAGGAACACAAGAACTAAAATGTACCTTGGTATTCGTGTTTAAAGGAAGTTGATCGTGCTTCTGGCTACCTGCGATCTCCTGACTCTGGACGTGTTCACATGACATCTGTAACAGATCATTTATACTTATATTTAGAGGAAATTCTACATTTTGATGATAGCTGCTGTCACATGTAAACCAATAAACATTACATGATTGTTTGTTTTTGGCCAAAGTATCCATCTCACATAAAGGAAAGATGGATGGACAGAGTATTTACAAAACTCCTCTCATGATAGGTGGACTAAGATGAAATTAAAATTAGCTGAATGAAAGAAAACTATAAATTTAAAAACTGTGACTAATAATATTGAAGTCATACTTAACAATCCCTGCATTATTTATATAATTGATATCTATGTCATATACATACACACAAATATACATATATACATGTATATAAGCATATCATAAATGCATATTCATGTACAGTGTATATACATATATGCATATACATGTATATATGCATATATATATTCTGTACAGATAGACATATACATGTAAACATAACATGTTCAACTGAAATTGTGTGCGTTTGTGTGTGTGACTGTTTTGTGGTTTTTATGGACATTGTTTTGTTAGGACAGCCATACGCTATAATCAGACAATCAGATTACAGCTCATTACTGTCCTGACAAAACACTGTCCTTAGAAACCACAAAACAGTCCCATACACAAACACACACAATTTCAGTTGAACATGTTATATTTACATGCCTATTACATGTATATATAAGTGCATATATACATGTATATATAAGTGCATATATACATGTAAATGCAAATGCATATATGCATGAATATGTAAGTGCATATATACATGTAAATGCAAATGCATATAAAAATGTAAATGCATATATGTATATATACATGAATATGCATATATGTACATATGCATAAACATATAGATGTATATATGCATAAACATATACATGTATATATATATATGTATATACATATGCTGTACAGATAGACATATACATGTAAATATAACATGTTCAACTGAAATTGTGTGTGTGTTTGTGTGTGTGACTGTTTTGTGGTTTTTAAGGACAGTTTTTTGTCAGGACAGTAACGAGCTGTAATCTGATTTATTGTCTGATTGTTTATAGCGTATGACTGTCCTAACAAACCACTGTCCATAAAAACCACAATACACTCCCATACATACACAATTGAACATTAAGGTTGATGAAACCACACATAGCAAGTAATTCTGTTTAGGAACACAAGAACTAAAATGTACCTTGGTATTCGTGTTTAAAGGAAGTTGATCCGGCTTCTGGCTGCCTGCGATCTCCTGACTCTGGACGTGTTCACATGTCATCTGTAACAGATCATTTATACTTATCTTTAGAAGAAATTCTACATTTTGATGATAGCTGCTGTCCTATGCAAATAAGAAACATTACACAATTGTTTGGTTCATCATATTTATGGCTATTCTGTAAATAGTAAAAATAGAAAAATGACATTCTTTAAAGGAGTACTTTTTCAGTGTCAACTATCCTTCCTCGATGCACTTGCACATACCTTTATTTTGCTCTTACAGAATGTTTTGTTAGCAACTGAAACCTCTGTTGGAGGTGGTGCCTCAAAATCTTGCCCATCAGAAGACATTCCATGTAATGTCTGTTGAGATTTTGATCACATAGTAGGAAAGAATTAAAAATATATTGTGGTGAAACATATGTTGTAAACCTGTATGATTAAAAAACTATTTTTAATCATGATTACATTCAAAAAGTAAAATTTAAATCACCTTGCATCTCCATGGCCATTCTGAGTCGCCGTAATTATAGGTGATCTCATCTCCTTCATTGATGGGTTTAGTTGCAAACAAACATAGATGGGGCTTTTTGTTTACAACTGTGTACCTCATCTTTGCATTTGGGTTTATATGGTCATCATTTACAAGCCTTCCAAGTGACCCGTCCTCGTTTGCTGCATCAACACTACAAATGCATAATGCATATTTAAAAAAAAAAAATCTTGCCAGCACTATAAATTACCTTACAATTAATAGCCTTTTATAAGTCATGTCAGACACAATGATAGGTTATTCTTACATATACTCACCACAATATTTTTCCATCGAAGTAGAATTCAAACAAAAACACTTTCTGTGATTCATCATAAACTTGTTGCCTCCTCTCACATTCCTCCTTGGTGATCAATTCACCTCGATATTCCAAAAGAAAGTCATCTTTTGCAAAGGATTTTTTAGCAAAGATTCCACGACCTAGTTATACAAAAATAAATTATAGGAACAATTGTATTTTTTGTTAACACTAATAAAGCTCCACATACTGTACCTTTAAGTTCACTGATAAATTTGATGACAAGGCCCTCTTTGTCCTTTTGATTTTTGACATGATTGTTTGCATCTTCCTTTGGGCTCTGTCTTTTTTGCCTTTGCATGTTTCACTGTCATAAAAAAATGCAATTTATGAAAAGAATGTCAGAATTACTGCCTTCATTTTCAGGGCAAACAATGCTGAAATTTAGGTTACAGATAAGCCAATGTAGACTGGGAAACTGGGGAGTCAAGTCTCCCCACCATCACAGACATCTACACCTCCAGATGCAGGAAGAGAGCCACCTGCATCATGAAGGACCCCACTCACACAGCACACACAGTCTTTGCCCCACTCCCCTCAGGACGGAGGTTAAGGAGCATGGAATGTAGAACCACTAGACAGAGGAACAGCTTCTACCCTAAGGCTGTTAGACTCATGAATAAATAAATAAGAATAATTACTGCAAAATATCACATCATGCTGATGCTGATCTGTTTTCTTGTTGCAATGTTCATTTGTGACCATCTGTTCATACAGACTCATGTTCCTGCTACTGTTTGTAATGATGTTTTTTATTACATTAGTGATTAGTGTATTTCTAGTTGATGTTTTTTTTAGTTATATCCTAGATGTCATTACTGTTTTTCTCTTACATTTTGTTGTTGGATTTAACTGGGACCATGTGTACATAATCTCGTTTCATCACATGTACCACATGCAGTGCAAACAACAATAATGTTGTGATTGCTGCAGAATGTGGTCTGGCCTTTTCATGTAGAAATTCAGGGTCTTCCCTGAAAGAGATTATGTCATGGGATGGATAGATGTTTGATGGATGGATGGTTGATAGATGGATGTTTGATGGATGGATGGATAAAGCATGGACCTCAGTCAGTAAAGATTCCATCTGTCTGGGTTCAGGAAGGTAGGATGTTTGATGGATGGATGGATAGATGGATGGATAAAGCGTGGACCTCAGTCAGTAAAGAATCCATCTGAATCCATCTGTCTGAGTTCAGCAAGGCAGGATGTTTGATGGATGGATGGATGATGTTTGATGGATGGATGTTTGATGGATGGATGGATGGATAAAGCATGGACCTCAGTCAGTAAAGAATCCATATGTCTGGGTTCAGGAAGGCAGGATGTTTGATGGATGATGGATGGATGGATGTTTGATGGATGGATGTTTGATGGATGGATGGATACATGGATGGATGGATAAAGCATGGACCTCAGTCAGTAAAGAATCCATCTGAATCCATCTGTCTGAGTTCAGCAAGGCAGGATGTTTGATGGATGGATGGATGATGTTTGATGGATGGATGTTTGATGGATGGATGGATGGATAAAGCATGGACCTCAGTCAGTAAAGAATCCATCTGTCTGGGTTCAGGAAGGTAGGATGTTTGATGGATAGATGGATAAATGTTTGATGGATGGATGATGGATGGATGTTTGATGGATGGATGTTTGATGGATGGATGTATGTATGTTTGATGGATGGATGGATAAAGCGTGGACCTCAGTCAGTAAAGAATCAATATGTCTGGGTTCAGGTAGGCAGTGTCAGGTTCTGTCCCTGTCTGTTTTCTTTAGGCTCTGTTTCTTTATGTTATTTTGTGTTTCCCCTCCTGCCATACTTTGTTATTCTGAGCTTTGTTTACTGGTTTCTGTGTATCTCATTCAGTCTCTGTCATTTCCCACTCCTCAGTCTGTCTCTCTGTGCTCAGGCCTTCAGCATTAATCATTCACAGCTGGTCCTCATTCTAATCACCCCAGGTGCTCCTCACTGTCTCGTTTGTGTCAGTATATAAACTCTGTGTATTCACTCCTTGAGCACCGGGGCTTTGTCTTTCCACGGTGTATGATCTGCTCATCTCCTCTCAGTAAGTGTTTTTTGTTCCATCAGCATTATTATTTTTGTTAAATAAATCATTGTTCATTTTACATTCGTGAGCCAGTCTGTTTTTCTGCACGTGGGTTCAAACATTAAGCAGCAGATCATGACAGAAAGCCCCGGTCATCAGAAAGAGCCCAGCAGAAAAATAGATATTTTTGAATGGCTCGCCCGTGAGGCAGACAAAACTGCTCAGAGGGACAAGGAGAAACAGGAACTGATGGAGGAGCCTGTGATCCGGTGGGGGGCGTTTCGGACTGAACCCGTCCGGAGACGAGGTCACCACAGCCCGGAGGTGGAGATCCTACCATCACCTCTTCTTGTGGAGGAAGAGGAAATGAGGTCTCGGTTCTGGGGGAGCCGCCTGGCTTTTAAGCCAGCTTCTTCCTCCACCCTGCCGGCTTATTGCTCGTCACATCTGCTGCTGTGGTCAGACGATGACGCTGAGCTGGAGGATGAACTCTGGGGTGCGCCCATCCTCAGCTCGCACCACCAACGCAGCAGGAAGAGGCGGCAAAGAAGAGGCAAGACCACCGACTCTCACCTCGCCGCTGCACCCCGCTGTCCGTCTCCTCCTCGCTCGCCACCAGATGTACAGCCCAGCCCTCGCTTTCTGGAGGAGGGAGAGAGGGTGTCACAGGAGGAGCTGGAACGTTGGCAGGCAGCTTTTGTGGCAAAGTACTTGCCATCTCTGGTCCTTGGTGCTTCGGCTGCTGCAGACCTCGACGCTTCGGCTGCTGCAGACCTGGACGCTTCGGCTGCTGCAGACCTGGACGCTTCGGCTGCTGCAGACCTGGACGCTTCGGCTGCTGCAGACCTGGACGCTTCGGCTGCTGCAGACCTGGACGCTTCGGCTGCTGCAGACCTCGACGCTTCGGCTGCTGCAGACCTCGACGCTTCGGCTGCTGCAGACCTCGACGCTTCGGCTGCTGCAGACCTCGACGCTTCGGCTGCTGCAGACCTCGACGCTTCGGCTGCTGCAGACCTCGACGCTTCGGCTGTCCTGGGTCCAGACGCCGTCGCTTCGCCTGTCCTGGGTCCAGACGCCGTCTCTTCGCCTGTCCTGGGTCCAGACGCCGTCTCTTCGCCTGTCCTGGGTCCAGACGCCGTCTCTTCGCCTGTCCTGGGTCCAGACGCCGTCTCTTCGCCTGTCCTGGGTCCAGACGCCGTCTCAGAGGAGCACGACAACGTCTCACTGCCCGACGACGTCTCGGAGGATCCTCACGACGAGGGTCCCAACGAAGAGGGTCCCCACAACGTCTCACTGCCCGACGACGTCTCGGAGGTTCCTCACGACGAGGGTCCCAACGAAGAGGGTCCCCACAACGTCTCACTGCCCGACGACGTCTCGGAGGTTCCTCACGACGAGGGTCTCGACGAAGAGGGTCCCCACAACGTCTCACTGCCCGACGACGTCTCGGAGGATCCTCACGACGAGGGTCTCGACGACGAGGACCTCGACGAAGAGGGTCCCCACAACGTCTCCGAGGGTCTCGACGACGAGGACCTCGACGAAGCAGACGACGTCTCCGAGGGTCTCGACGACGAGGACCTCGACGAAGCAGACGACGTCTCCGAGGGTCTCGACGACGAGGACCTCGACGAAGCAGACGACGTCTCCGAGGGTCTCGACGACGAGGACCTCGACGAAGCAGACGACGTCTCCGAGGGTCTCGACGACGAGGACCTCGACGAAGCAGACGACGTCTCCGAGGGTCTCGACGACGAGGACCTCGACGAAGCAGACGACGTCTCCGAGGGTCTCGACGACGAGGACCTCGACGAAGCAGACGACGTCTCCGAGGGTCTCGACGACGAGGACCTCGACGAAGCAGACGACGTCTCCGAGGGTCTCGACGACGAGGACCTCGACGAAGCAGACGACGTCTCCGAGGGTCTCGACGACGAGGACCTCGACGAAGCAGACGACGTCTCAGAGGGTCTCGACGACGTGGTCCCCAACGACGTCTCAGAGGGTCCTGACGACGTGGTCCCCGACGAGGTGGTCCTCAACGACGTCTCAGAGGGTCCTGACGACGGGGGTCCCAGCGCCGCAGACGCCTCGTCCTCGACAGAAGGTCCCAGCGCCGCAGACGCCTCGTCCTCGACAGAAGGTCCCAGCGCCGCAGACGCCTCGTCCTCCACAGAGGGTCCCAGCGCCACAGACGTCTTATCGCTTGCCTCGGCGCCCGACAACATCTCGGCGCCCAACGACGGGGGTCCTGGCGATGACGATGGCTGTGTTCCGGCCGACGTCTGTGTTCCGGCCGAGGTCTGTGTTCCGGCCGAGGTCTGTGTTCCGGCCGACGAAAGAGGTGTTCCGGCCGACGAAAGAGGTGTTCCGGCCGACGAAAGAGGTGTTCCGGCCGACGACAAAGGTGTTCCGGCCGACGACAAAGGTGTTCCGGCCGACGACAAAGGTGTTCCGGCCGACGACAAAGGTGTTCCGGCCGACGACAAAGGTGACGAAGGTGTTCCGGCCGTTGCTGGGCGTTACTCTGGTCGCCCGCCTGACGTATCGCCGCTCGATGGACGACCTCCTGGACGTCCTCCTGAACTAACTGATGGCGATGGGCGGCCTCCTGGGCGACCCCCGAATCTGGCTGATGGCGATGGGCGACCTCCTGGGCGACCCCCGAATCTGGCTGATGGCGATGGGCGACCTCCTGGGCGTCCCCCGGATCGGGCTGATGTTGGCCCGCCGTCCTGCCTGTTGCCTCCCTCCGCCCGCCCTTGTTCTTGTGGGGTCCGTCTTGGGGGTGTCAGGTGCCACCCTTGAGGGGGGGGTTATGTCAGGTTCTGTCCCTGTCTGTTTTCTTTAGGCTCTGTTTCTTTATGTTATTTTGTGTTTCCCCTCCTGCCATACTTTGTTATTCTGAGCTTTGTTTACTGGTTTCTGTGTATCTCATTCAGTCTCTGTCATTTCCCACTCCTCAGTCTGTCTCTCTGTGCTCAGGCCTTCAGCATTAATCATTCACAGCTGGTCCTCATTCTAATCACCCCAGGTGCTCCTCACTGTCTCGTTTGTGTCAGTATATAAACTCTGTGTATTCACTCCTTGAGCACCGGGGCTTTGTCTTTCCACGGTGTATGATCTGCTCATCTCCTCTCAGTAAGTGTTTTTTGTTCCATCAGCATTATTATTTTTGTTAAATAAATCATTGTTCATTTTACATTCGTGAGCCAGTCTGTTTTTCTGCACGTGGGTTCAAACATTAAGCAGCAGATCATGACAGGCAGGATGTTTGATGATGGATGGATGATGTTTGATGGATAGATGCATGGATGGATGGATGGATGGATGGATGTGTGGTTGTTTGATGGATGGATGGATAATGCGTGGACCTCAGTCAGTAAAGAATCCATCTGTCTGGGTTCAGGAAGGCAGGATGTTTGATGGATGGATGGATGATGTTTGATGGATGGATGTTTGATGGATGGATGGATAAAGCATGGACCTCAGTCAGTAAAGAATCCATCTGTCTGGGTTCAGGAAGGTAGGATGTTTGATGGATAGATGGATGGATGTTTGATGGATGGATGATGGATGGATGTTTGATGGATGGATGTTTGATGGATGGATGGATGGATGGATGTTTGATGGATGGATGGATGGATAAAGCGTGGACCTCAGTCAGTAAAGAATCAATATGTCTGGGTTCAGGAAGGCAGGATGTTTGATGATGGATGGATGATGTTTGATGGATGGATACATGGATGGATGGATGGATGGATGGATGTGTGGTTGTTTGATGGATGGATGGATAAAGCGTGGACCTCAGTCAGTAAAGAATCCATCTGTCTGGGTTCAGGAAGGCAGGATGTTTGATGGATAGATGGATGGATGTTTGATAGATGGATGATGGATGGATGGATGTTGGATGGATGGATGTTGGATGGATGGATGGATGGATGTTTGATAGATTGATGGATGGATAAAGCGTGGACCTCAGTCAGTAAAGAATCTATATGTCTGGGTTCAGGAAGGCAGGATGTTTGATGGATGATGGATGGATGGATGTTTGATGGATGGATGGATGGATACATGGATGGATGGATAAAGCATGCACCTCAGTCAGTAAAGAATCCATCTGTTTGGGTTCAGGAAGGCAGGATGTTTGATGGATGGATGGATGGATCGATGATGTTTGATGGATGGATGTGTGGATGTTTGATGGATGGATGGATGCATGGATGGATGGATAAAGCGTGGACCTCAGTCAAAGAATCCATCTGTCTGGGTTCAGCAAGGTAGGATGTTTGATGGATGGATGGATGTTTGATAGATGGATGGATGGATGGATGTTTGATGGATGGATGTTTGATGGATGGATGGATAAAGCATGGACCTCAGTCAGTAAAGAATCCATCTGTCTGGGTTCAGGAAGGCAGGATGTTTGATGGATGGATGGATGGATGGATGTTTGATGGATGGATGATGGATGGATGGATGTTTGATAGATGGATGGATGTTTGATGGATGGATTTTTGATGGATAGATGGATGGATAAAGCGTGGACCTCAGTCAGTAAAGAATCTATCTGTCTGGGTTCAGGAAGGTAGGATGTTTGATGGATAGATGGATGGATGTTTGATGGATGGATGGATGGATGTTTGATGGATGGATGTTTGATGGATAGATAGATGGATAAAGCGTGGAGTCAGTAAAGAATCCATCTGTCTGGGTTCAGGAAGGCAGGATGTTTGATGGATAGATGGATGGATGTTTGATGGATGGATGATGGATGGATGGATGTTTGATGGATGGATGTTTGATGGATGGATGGATAGATGTTTGATAGATGGATGGATGGATAAAGCGTGGACCTCCTTCAGTAAAGAATCCATATGTCTGGGTTCAGGAAGGCAGGATGTTTGATGGATAGATGGATGGATGATTGATGGATGGATGGAGGGATGGATGTTTGATGGATGGATGTTTGATGGATAGATAGATGGATAAAGCGTGGACCTCAGTCAGTAAAGAATCCATCTGTCTGGGTTCAGGAAGGTAGGATGTTTGATGGATAGATGGATGGATGTTTGATGGATGGATGATGGATAGATGGATGTTTGATGGATGGATGTTTGATGGATGGATGGATGGATGTTTGATAGATGGATGGATGGATAAAGCGTGGACCTCAGTCAGTAAAGAATCCATATGTCTGGGTTCAGGAAGGTAGGATGTTTGATGGATGATGGATGGATGTTTGATGGATGGATGTTTGATGGATGGATACATGGATGGATGGATAAAGCATGGACCTCAGTCAGTAAATAATCCATCTGTTTGAGTTCAGGAATGCAGGATGTTTGATGGATGGATGGATGGATCGATGATGTTTGATAGATGGATGTGTGGATGTTTGATGGATGGATGGATGCATGGATGCATGGATAAAGCGTGGACCTCAGTCAAAGAATCCATCTGTCTGGGTTCAGCAAGGTAGGATGTTTGATGGATGGATGGATGTTTGATAGATGGATGGATGGATGGATGTTTGATGGATGGATGTTTGATGGATGGATGGATAAAGCATGGACCTCAGTCAGTAAAGAATCCATCTGTCTGGGTTCAGGAAGGCAGGATGTTTGATGGATGGATGGATGGATGGATAGATGGATGGATGTTTGATGGATGGATGATGGATGGATGGATGTTTGATGGATGGATGGATGGATGTTTGATGGATGGATGGATGGATAAAGTGTGGACCTCAGTCAGTAAAGAATCCATGTCTGGGTTCAGGAAAGCAGGATGTTTGATGGATGGATGGATGTTTGATGGATGGATAAAGTGTGGACCTCAGTCAGTAAAGGGGAAGGACCCCACTAACCCAGCACACACACTCTTTGCCCCACTCCCCTCAGGACAGAGGTTAAGGAGCATCAAATGTAGAACCACTAGACAGAGGAACAGCTTCTACCCTGAGGCTGTTAGACTCATGAATAATTAAATAATAAGAATAATCACTGCAAAATATCACATCATGCTGATGCTGATCTGTTTTCTTGTTGCTGTGTTCATTTGTGACCATCTGTTCATACAGACTCATGTTCCTGCTGCTGTTTGTAATGATGTTTTTCTATTACATTAGTGATTAGTGTATTTCTAGTTGATGTTTTTTTAGTTATATCCTAGATGTCATTACTGTTTTTCTCTTACATTTTGTTGTTGGATGTAACTGGGACCATGTGTACATAATCTCGTTTCATCACATGTACCACATGCAGTGCAAATGACAATAATGTTGTGATTGCTGCAGAATGTGGTCTGGCCTTTTCATGTAGAAAAAGTCAGGGTCTTCCCTGAAAGAGATTACGTCATGGGATGGATGGATGTTTGATGGATGGATGGTTGATGTATGGATGTATGGATGGATGAAGCATGGACCTCAGTCAGTAAAGAATCCATCTGTCTGGTTCAAGAAGGCAGGATGTTTGATGGATGGATGGATGGATGTGTGGATGTTTGATGGATGGATGGATAAAGCGTGGACCTAAGTCAGTAAAGAATCCATCTGTCTGTTTTCAGGAAGGCAGGATGTTTGATGGATGGATGGATGATGTTTGATAGATGTATGCATGGATGGATGCATGGATGGATGGATGTGTGGATGTTTGATTGATGGATGATGGATGGATGCATGGATAAAGCGTGGACCTCAGTCAGTAAAGAATCCATCTGTCTGGTTCAGGAAGGTAGGATGTTTGATGGATGGATAGATGGATGGATGTGTGGATGTTTGATGGATGGATGTATGGATGGATGGATAAAGTGTGGACCTCAGTCAATAAAGAATCCATATGTCTGTTTTCAGGAAGGCAGGATGTTTGATGGATGGATGGATGGATGGATGTGGGGATGTTTGATGGATGGATGGATGGATGGATGGATGGATAAAGCGTGGACCTCAGTCAGTAAAGAATCCATCCGTGTGGGTTCAGCAAGGCTGGATGTTTGATGGATGGATGGATGTTTGATGGATGGATGGATGGATGTTTGATGGATGGATGTATGTATGGATAAAGCGTGGACCTCAGTCAGTAAAGAATCCATCTGTCTGGGTTCAGGAAGGCAGGATGTTTGATGGATGGATGGATAGATGGATGGATGTTTGATGGATGGATGATGGATGGATGTTTGATGGATGGATGTTTGATGGATGGATGTATGTTTGATGGATAGATGGATGGATAAAGCGTGGACCTCAGTCAGTAAAGAATCCATATGTCTGGGTTCAGGAAGGCAGGATGTTTGATGATGGATGGATGATGTTTGATGGATGGATGCATGGATGGATAGATGGATGGATAGATGGATGTTTGATGGATGGATTGATGTTTGATGGATGGATGTTTGATGGATAGATGGATGGATAAAGCGTGGACTTCAGTCAGTAAAGAATCCATCTGTCTGGGTTCAGGAAGGCAGGATGTTTGATGGATAGATGGATGGATGTTTGATGGATGGATGTTTGATGGATGGATGTTTGATGGATGGATGTGTGGATGTTTGATGGATGGATGGATGCATGGATGGATGGATAAAGTGTGGACGTCAGTCAAAGAATCCATCTGTCTGGGTTCAGCAAGGCAGGATGTTTGATGGATGGATGGATGTTTGATGGATGGATGTTTGATGGATGGATGGGTGGATGGATGGATAAAGCATGGACCTCAGTCAGTAAAGAATCCATCTGTCTGGTTCCGGAAGGCAGGATGTTTGATGGATGGATAGATGGATGGATGTGTGGATGTTTGATGTATGATGGATGGATGGATGGATAAAGCGTGGACCTCAGTCAGTAAAGAATCCATATGTCTGTTTTCAGGAAGGCTGGATGTTTGATGGATGGATGTATGGATGGATGGATATGTGGATGTTTGATGGATGGATGGATGCATGGATGGATAGATAAAGCGTGGACCTCAGTCAGTAAAGAATCCATCCGTGTGGGTTCAGCAAGGCTGGATGTTTGATGGATGGATGGATGGATGTTTGATGGATGGATGGATGTTTGATGGATGGATGTATGTATGGATAAAGCGTGGACCTCAGTCAGTAAAGAATCCATCTGTCTGGGTTCAGGAAGGCAGGATGTTTGATGATGGATGGATGATGTTTGATGGATGGATGCATGGATGGATGGATGGATGGATGTGTGGATGTTTAATGGATGGATGGATAAAGCGTGGACCTCAGTCAGTAAAGAATCCATCTGTCTGGGTTCAGTAAGGCAGGATGTTTGATGGATGGATAGATGGATGTTTGATGGATGGATGGATGTTTGATGGATGGATGTTTGATGGATAGATGGATGGATAAAGCGTGGACTTCAGTCAGTAAAGAATCCATCTGTCTGGGTTCAGGAAGGCAGGATGTTTGATGGATAGATGGATGGATGGATGGATATTTGATGGATGGATTTTTGATGGATGATGATGGATGGATGTTTGATGGATGGATGTGTGGATGTTTGATGGATGGATGGATGGATGCATGGATGGATGGATAAAGCGTGGACGTCAGTCAAAGAATCCATCTGTCTGGGTTCAGCAAGGCAGGATGTTTGATGGATGGATGGATGTTTGATGGATGGATGTGTGGATGTTTGATGGATGGATGGATGGATGCATGGATGGATGGATAAAGCGTGGACCTCAGTCAAAGAATCCATCTGTCTGGGTTCAGCAAGGCAGGATGTTTGATGGATGGATGGATGTTTGTTTGATGGATGGATGGATGGATGTTTGATGGATGGATGGATGGATGGATGTTTGATGGATGGATGTTTGATGGATGGATGGATGGATGGATGGATGGATAAAGCGTGGACCTCAGTCAGTAAAGAATCCATCTGGGTTCAGGAAGGCAGGATGTTTGATGGATGGATGGATAGATGGATGTTTGATGGATGGATGGATGTTTGATGGAGATGGATGGATGTTTGATGGATGGAT
>JBBPBX010054776.1:0-12474 GCA_038048925.1 Garcialebias charrua | reverse complement strand
TTTTTTCCTTGTTCGAGGCAGTGCAGCATGATGGATCTTGGCTAGTGAAGGAGCAATTTGTTCAGAGGTGGAACCAAGAGATGGCCAGTCATGGCCTTGTCCACCATTAATTGATCTTTGGCCACCCCACTCATTTGAGGAAACTATACTTTTAAGCAATTTAACAACCAGAAAGAATAGTTTCCTCAAATTAACAGTGGTCGGTTTACATATACAGTACAGTATAAATGGTAGTGGCCATCTTGGATTTTGACTTGGCAACCCATATTTCCAAAGATTCTATTGCCTGGATACAGCCGTGCACTAAAATGGAAGCCAGTACCTCACTTATTTTTCAAGTCATCATGCTCACAAGACAGACGGGATTTCCAAGCCTTGCTGCTTACAGTTAAGTCTGTCATGACTCTCAGCTCCTACCACACCAGATTTGATCTCAATAGCTGGATATCTTGCCGAACTGTTGGACATATTTTTGTTAATGAGTTGTCGGCGGACATCCAGTGATTCCTTTTAGAGGTTTGTTAACTAGCAATTCATGCTTCATGACATATTTTCCTAACTGAGACAAACAAACTCCTACTTTTAATTCATTCAGTGCTTTTAGTGAGTCTGAACCAGAGCTGTTGCAAAAAAGGACCCTTTGCTTGTTGGTCAGACCGACTTAAACTGCACCACGAACCTGGATCAGGAGCTCAGTGAGGTAACATAACTGTCAGTACACACCAAAGTGTCCACACCTGAACAAAATATCCACCAGTCTCTTGATTCGCTCACTTTCCACCTCTGTGCTGATCACACCTCCTGATCTGTCTAACCTTTCTTCAGTTGCTCCACTTCCTCTTCTGCCATCATCTTTGCTCTTTTTTGGTTGTTGTCCTCGTCAAACCTGAACTTTGTTGTTTTGTAAGTCTCCTCGGGGATCCAGAGCTGGTGTCCAGACCAGGATGAGGAAACAACAAGGGAAAATGTCATGGCTGTACAATGGCTGAATGGGTCCAGCTCTGCTGGAAATGAGCGCTGCCTCCGGCTGGTACCAATCTGCAAACCGGTCCTGTCCTGTGCGCCTTCCCCATTCTGTGCGTCACCAACCCTGTGGCATTCTGATCGGATCTTCCCAACTCGTCAAGCCCGGCTCCCCACACTGCGTGACCGATTCCTTCAAACCGTCTCCTGCCAGGAGAGGTATGTGGATGGAGCTTGTTTGTCTCCACAATGTCCGGTAGCCCAGAACGCACCTGCAGCTGTGCGCATAAAACCAACACGGATCGCCCTGTTGAATGCTCGCTCCATAGCGAATAAAGCTTTTATCCTTGGGGATTTGTTCAAGGAAGAAATTCTTGGCTTCATGTTTTTGACGGAGACTTGGCAGCGGGAACAGGAATTTATTCATTTGAATGAACTGTGCCCACCGAACTGTTCAGTGTTTAGAACCCCACGGGTTGCCAGGCGAGGAGGCGGACTTGCACTCATCTATCAGGACTACTTTTCCTGCAGGGTCATGAAGCCAGATCCTTTCAGCTCTTTTGAAATCCAGATGACTAAGGTTGGGATCATTGACTCATTTTATTGTGTTTTAATTTACCGACCTCCTGGTCCTGCCCATGCGTTTTTAGAGGATTTTTCAGAATTTTTATCTTCTGTTTTTAAGCTTGAGAAAGTTTTAATTCTTGGTGATTTTAATATGCATATTGATGACCCATTTTGCAATACAGCATCAGAGTTATTGTCACTCACAGAGGCGTTTCATTTTAAACAGCATGTTTCTGGGCCTACACATAAGAAAGGCCATACTTTAGACCTTGTCTTCTCTTTTGGTCTCATCATTGACCAGCTGAGTGTGGTGAGCGTTCCTGTCACCGATCACTGCTGTATATATTTAAATTTGCCTTTAAACCTCAACAGTTGTCTTCATAAAGTGATTTCTCAAAGGCGAATTATCAATCAAACTGCTGTTGAGAAATTCTCAGAATCATTTGAACCCAGCTGGTTTGTTAGTTGCAGTGATGCTAATTCATTTGTGGAGTCTTTTAATAGCCTCTGCCTGTCTGTCTTAGATGAGGTTGCTCCTGTAAAGCAGAAAATATCCCCTCGTAAAAACTCTTGTCCTTGGAGAAATGAGGAAATTATGTTGTTCAGAAGATCATGTTGTAAGGTAGAGCGTTTGTGGAAATCTACTAAACTTGAAGTCCACAGACTACACTTAAAGGAGCTCTCAACCCTAAATGAAATGATTAAACAGGCCAGGTCAGCATATTTTTCTAATCTGGTAAGTATGAATAAGAAAAATCCAAAAGTCTTGTTTGATACCATTAATAATATGTTCCTTTATCAGTCAGTCACTCGGTGCAACATAAATGCTATGGGAAATTGCGCTCCGCACGAATACCTGAAGGAATACAATCACGCCTTTACGGCAGGGGCGTCAGCGTCACGCCAGAGTCCCCTCCCTCTGGGTATTTAAGACGCGGACGCCCATCCTACTTTCTCTTATTGCCCTTCACCTCGCTTAAACCTGAACTTCGTGGGACTTCTCTGTTGTCACATCACTCGATCAGAGGTGAGCTTGCTCCCTACGCTGAGCGTACAAAGAAATTTTCCTGCGTACTACTGGGTTGGCGAAAGCTAGTCCGGCGTTTTTCTACTTACCTCAAAGTTTTCTTCTCTCTCCGCAGCTGCTTCGCTCGATGGCGCTAACTACGTCACAACACTACCTGCCAGTGGTGGGCAACGCTAATCCAAAAATTTGTTCCGCTATTTCTAAAGCACTAATTAATTTATTTAGGTCCGCAATTTCAAAAGCACTAATGTCTTATGAAAATTAGGGGAAGCTAATTCTAATCCGCTAATTAAATTCAACAATTGGTAGCAGCAAGTTATGCAATATTTGCACTACACTGCCAACTAGCGGTGCATGAACTGTTATACAGTAAGTTGTTTGAGTTTCAGAGTATTTAGTTTGGTTCTCTTCAACAGGTTTCACAAGGACAAAATGTACCCATTCCAAAGTCTGTTAGCTAAACTGCTGACATATTTGGCTGTTTTTTTTTCTTCTTTTGTTACTTTTAGTACCACTAGATCGCATGTGTCAAACTCAAGGCCCGTGGGCCAAATCCGGCCTACCATAACCGTTTCTGTGGCTCTCTACACCCTAGAACTTCAAGATAACAGTTGTAAGCATGTTGCTCTCAGGTGATGGGTCCCCATCCCTACACTCCCTGGTCTCTCTGTTAATTGTCTTGCTTATCTCCTCCATTTTGTTGTCCAGGTGTTTGTGATTGTCATGCTGTGTGTTCATGTACCTGTATATAAAGTCAGGGATTTTTTAATTGATAAAGCTCTGTATATGTTGTATAACACAATCATTGTTCCACATTTAATCTATTGTATTGAGGTTTGGGGAAAAGCGTGCAAAACAATTACAAAGCCTGTTTTTATTTTACAAAAGAGAGCTGTAAGAGTAATCACCAGAAAACATTTCAGTCACCCATCAAACACCTTGTTTCTTCAGCTAAATTTATTGAAATTCCAGGAATTGGTAGAATATAGTATTTTATCAGTTATGTATAGGGCTCATAATAACACATTACCTTTAAATATCCAAAGAAATTTAGACAAAGTTATTACAATCTTAAAGGGACAGATATTCATCAAACCACAATTCAGAACCAGCTTAAAGGGACGGTCTACCTCAATTCAGGGAGTTGGATTGTGGAATGTTCTGGAGAGTGATGTTAAAAATGCAAAATCAATTCATTCATTCAACCTTTATTTATACAGGCTAGCCTCGTTGAGTCACGGGGACTCATTTACAAGAGGGACCTGTCTCACTCACACCAAACAACCATCCACTCTCACACTCACACCTAGGGTCAATTTAGAGTCACCAATCAGCCTAACAAGCATGTTTTTTGGTCTGTGGGAGGAAACCGGAGTACCCGGAGGAAACCCACGCATGCACGGGGAGAACATGCAAACTCCACCCAGAAAGGCCCCGGACCGGGATTTGAACCGGCAACCTTCTCGCTGAGAGGCAGCAGCTCTACCAGTTGTGCCACCGTGCTGCCCAATGTATACATTTAAGAAAAAGGTCGAAAAGGACTTGCTCAAAAACTATATATGATGTAGCTTAGTGTGTTTGTGTATTACAGTTAGAAAAATTAAGTAGAGTTATTCATTTTGTGATGTAGTTTGAAGGTTATCATTGGTTGAACAAACTGTGAAATAAATAAGGGGCAGATATAATAAGATTTCATCTTCTTTCTGCTCCTTTCATTTTATCCTACTTGTATTCTTGTATCTGATGAAACTGTTTTGTATTGTTCTTTTAAAATGAATGAATAAACATCAAATCAAATCAACGGCCCAGTCAGAGTCCAGAACCTGAACCTGAAACCTTCAGAGAGCTGAGCAGAAACCTCAAAGAACTGAAGCAACAATGGAAAGAAGAGTGGGTCAGAACTCCTCCAGAACCAGGAGAGAGACTGATGAAGTCCTGCAGACTGATGAAGTCCTGCAGACTGATGAAGTCAGAGAACCACAGAGGATTCTGCTGCTGAAGGAGGTTCTGTTGGGTCAGAGGCACAAGCTGAGGTTAAATTTTAATGATTTTAGAACTTGTTAAAGATCATCCATCCAGCCATCCAGCTAACTGTCTATCCATCCATCCATTCAGCTAAAAGTCTATTCATCCTTGTATCTGATGAAACTGTTTTGTATTGTTCTTTTAAAATGAATGAATGAACATCAAATCAAATCAAAAATAAGTCTGTATCTCTGTGTTTATCATTGTCCTGGCATTGTCTCCTGTTGCCTCTGTCTCCTGAGTTCCTTGTGATTCCCTGAGTATGTAAGTTTGCTGCCCTGCGGACGCCATTTTGAAGAGTCCTAATGGTGAACTACTTTTTTAAATCCAGCAGATTTGACCATTTCGTGAAACTCTCAAGCTCAGAAAAACTTGTGCTATAACGTCAGCTATGAAATATATTTTTTCTCAGCAAAGAAATAATTGTTTTACCGTGTTTTGTTGTAAAATCCTGGCTTCTTTGGCCGTCGCGGACGCCATTTTGAAGAGTGCTAATGTGGCGAAATTCTATTTTTAAATCCAGACGCGTCGCGTAGGCCCTGAGAAACATCCATAAGTTCACCCTCCATGTTAAAAAGTCTTCGTCTGACTCTTCGAAAACAAGCAATAAGGCTCCAGAGTAACACACTGGCTGCTAACTGCTATAGAGAGAGCACACACCAAGAGACTGAGGGGGACGCTTTTTTGTGACGGACCACATCCGGCGCTGCTCGTAAATACGTTATTTCGTTTTTACTGATAGATAATTAGTTATTAGCGGTACTGCATTTTAAATAAAAATAGCATAAATCCGCTTATGAATTATAAAACTTAGTCAATCCGCTGTAAAGCTAACAGATTATTTAGCTACGCTACAAGCGGATTAGCGCAATAGCGCTACCTAGCGGTCGGAGGCCCACCACTGCTACCTGCTAACCATTAGCAGGCTAGCCAGCGAAAGTGACACAACGGAGAGGACGTCTTCGAACAAAAGGAAACTAACAGCCTCGACGCTTCTCGTCTCCGGACATGGCTCCCGAGAAGGGAAAACGGAGGACAAAGGTTCCGAAGAAAACCAGCAGGACGGCGAGCCCTCGCTCGCGCCCCTGCCCCAGCGACTGTGGCTACTCCCTCTCGGCGACGGACACCCACGAGGCCTATCCCATCTGCCTAGGGATCCTGCACGCAAGAAAAGCGCTGGAATCCCCCGACTCCTGCTCCCATTGCTGTCAGATGCCGGTGGTAGTGCGGAAACGCCGCGCGGACATGTTGGCTAAGACCATGGAGAAGGCCGCGGCGCTGAAGGCCGCACGCCACACAGAACTGCTCGCTCCCGAACCGGAGTTCGAGAACATGGACTTGGAATGCAGCGGTCAGGTCGGGGAGGAGAAAGTGTCGGATTCCTCGGTCCCCGTCGAGGACTCGACGCCCGAAGTGTCTGACCAAGACGCGGAGTACGGTTGCAGAGGGGAAAGTGTGGATTCCTCTCAGAACCTGGCGCAAGTTCTACCGGAACTGGACGTGTCGGTCCCTGCTTTGTTCGACTTGTGCCGTAGGGCGGCAGACTTTCTGCAGGTCGCGTGGCCAGACCCCACATCTCGCCAACAGGTTACGAGTCTGGCGGGGAAATACTTCTATGCGAAGCAGCAGCCAACGTCGTCGCAGAAAATGCCCATTTTCCCGGACTTCCTCACGGAGCTCACGCGCTCCTGGGCGGAACCCGGAGCTCCCATGATGCTGCCACTATCCCGGCTCCTGGATGTCGCAGGAATGGAGGCAGCAGGTCTCGCCAGCGTACCTCATATAGAGGAGACCCTGGCGGCTCATCTGGTCCCCGCAGCTACGGGGGCGAAGCTAGCGTTGCCCAACAGAGCCTGCCGCGCTTCGGAGAAACAGCTCGAGAAATGCTACTGGGCTCAGGGCCTCGCGGCTCGTGCGATGAACGCTTCGACCATGATGAAGGCATACCTGGCAGAAAAGCTGCAGGAACTCCAGGTAACGACAAACGAACAAGTCACAACAGAGACCATGGAGGAGGCCCGCAGGGCTTCTGACTTTGTGCTCTGCATGATGGGGACAATAGCCATCATGCAAGGCAGAGCAATTGTGGAAGTGGTTGTCACCCAGCGCCATCATTGGTTGACTTTAACAGACCTCCCAGAAAACCAGAGGTCCCCCTTCCTCCAGCACCCGATCGAGCCGACGGGACTCTTCCGGGGAGCCCTGGAACGCATCCAAGGTAGGCTGGAACAGAGGCGCAAACAGGCGGAAGCCCTCCGCGAGGGGCTACCGAGGAAAAGCTTTGTCCCCCCCCAAGGAAGCCATGCGTCGCCCTCCACGGAAGAGACCCGCTGGCGACGGAGAGCCTTTTCAGCATCAGGCGGCCAGGCCGAGGGCCTCCTCGATGACCCCATGTGGAAAGCAGATTCGGGCCTGATGAAACAGGACAAACTCATGATTTTACAGGTTTGCCCGCCCACGTGGTACGGGAACCTGACCTTTTGAGCCCAGTCTTCACTTGTAAAACACTACAAGGAGCTGGTGACATGTGTGTGCGCACTGAACATGACTCGCCTACTGTATGTGTAATAAAAACAAACACTGTTTCATGCATATACAAAAATAAAAGTACCAAAGCACAGACTGCCCTGGTTCTTGACTCGAGTCCCACTTTTATAAAACACAAACCACTTGGTCAAACTATGAACCGCAGCAAGATGCGCGAGCTCTGTCTGAGACAGTCAGTTCTCGTGGTATCTTCTGTCGGGCTGACCAACCTGCTCGAGAACTCGCGAGAGGGGTCAAAGGCCACCCCTCCCGCACTCAAACATGGCAAGCAGTGATTAGACTTGGCTTCCAGGCTCATGGCGCACGCGCAGGCCTGGAGGACGTGTATACCAAACAAATGGGTCATGAAGACAATATGTCATGGGCTCAAGCTGCAGTTCGCCAAGAGACCGCTCCCTTCACAGGGGTGTTGCAATCAAATATTAACCTTGCACGTGCACACGTGCTGAGGGAGGAAGTATTGACGATGCTACAGAAAGGAGTAATAAGTTTGGTCCCGAAACGCAAACTACGCTCCGGTTATTACAGCAAGTACTTCCTGGCGCCCAAAAGGGATCATTCCCTGAAGCCGATCTGGATCTCAGAACTCTGAACAAGAGAATAAGAACTTTCAAGTTCAAGATGCTTACACTGCGGCAGGTCCTCCAGTCTGTGAGACCTGGAGACTACGCATGTACAGTGGATTTGAAGGACGCCTACTTCCATGCGGGCGTGTGAAGGAAACACAGAAAATTCCTTCGTTTTGCTTTCGAAGGGAAGGCTTATGAATTCAAAGCCTTACCCTTCGGTTTGAAGACGGCTCCTCGTACATTTACAAAATGTCTGGACGCAGCCCTGACCCCTCTTAGGAATCAAGGAGTCAGGATTATGAACTACCTGGATGACCTCCTGATTCTGGCTGGAAGCAGAATACAGGCCCAGTCACACTCCTGTAGGGTGATTTCTCACCTGGAGTCTCTCGGTTTTGTCATAAACCTACAAAAGAGTGGCCTAACCCCATCGCGGATTACCGTATTTCTGGGAGTACAGGTCGACACCATCCGCTACAGAGCATGGCTCTCAAAGGAACGAGTTTCCTCGATTCGCCATTGCCTGACAAAGTTTAAACTGGATCAGCGGGTCCCCCTGAAGACGTGCCAACACCTCTTAGGCCTCTTGGCGGAAGCCATACCCTGTGTGCAACACGCATTGCTGAAAATGTGGGCCCTACAAGTGTGGCTAAACCAACAGATACAACCTGCCCTACCTGGTCGAACAGGAAAGGTCAGGATAGATTCAGAGTGCCTGAGGGCCCTGGAACCTTGGAGAGACTTGTCTGTTTTCGCGGAAGGGGTCCCGCTAGGTAAGAGTGTCATCTCGCGTGGTCATCACGATGGACGCCTCAAAAACAGGATGGGGGCAGTCTGCAGAAATCAGAACGCCCGAGGCCTGTGGAATGAACAGGAAGCAAGATTACATATCAACTTCCTGGAATTGTTGGTCGTATTCGTCCCGGGTTTTCGGCACCATAATGATGGGGATTTTAAACCCCTGTTACCTTAATAAAAATCACACAAGATAAACAAGAGAACAGTGTTAAATCAGACAAACAACTTTGCAAAGGGGAAGGCTTTTTAATGTCTTTTGAAACTTAGTTTGGTCTCAAATACATTGTTCAGCACAATTCCGAATTGTACTGGACATGACAAGCTATTTAAACAAGAAGCAGGTGGAGTTTGACAAGCTCTGACGTCTTACAGATAAAACAAACAAGTCGTGTTTCTGATCCTACAAGAACATCTTATCCAGACATTGTCAAGGCTAGAAGACTGTCTTTTCTGTATCAAAGAGAAAAAGCAAACAACATGTTTGTACTATCAAATATAAGTGTTTGAGGGGAACAGAGAATATTTGATATGAGCTGGGTTATAATTATTGGGTCAGAGTAATTAGTTTTAGATGATAAATATTGAATATCTCCATCAGTATTCCTGTCAGTGAAATACTTTTTTGGAAAAGGTCTGATTGTAGGACAGCACGTCCTGGTGAAATCAGATAACAGGACCACAGTGTCCTTCATCAACAGGGAGGGAGGGACAAGATCCCAAGCCCTCCTCGACCTGACGCGGAAGTTGCTCACATGGTGTGCTCCGAGAATATTGTCGCTCATGGCGACTCATGTTCCCGGTGAACTGAATTATGGAGCTGATAAACCTCTCGAGAGGGCCTCTCTTGGCATCAGAATGGAGACTGAACCCACGAGTCGTGGAACAGGTCTGGTCACGATTTGGGAGAGCCTCAGTGGACTTGTTCGCTTGCAGAGCTAGCTCACAGTGTGACCTTTATTTCTCTTTAAAGGAAACGGACGCACCGTTGGGAATGGATGCTCTGGCCCATGATTGGCCAGCAGGGATGCTGTACTATGCTTTTCCACCTGTTCCTTTGATCCAGGTGACACTGGAACGTGTACGTCAGGGAACCCTCTCCCTGATACTGATAGCCCCCAGGTGGCCGCAGAAACCGTGGTTCCCGGAATTGATCTCAATGTTATCAGGGGTTCCATGGCAGTTGCCTTCCAACAGGGACCTGCTGACTCAGGCACGTGGGCAGCTTCTGCACCCACGTCCGGAGCTGTGGCAGCTTTCAGCCTGGCCACTGAAGGGAACTGGCTGAGGGCCTAAGGTTGGATCGTTTTTTCTTAAAAAAAAAAAACAACAACAAAAAAAACAGCAACAACATACACAAGGGAGTCCCTTGGTGTTTATGTTTACTTGGGAGATGTTCAGTGGAAGGGTTCCCCTCTCCTTAACTGGTCTCCAACATCAGGATGGGCCCCCTTTTGACAGTCCTAGTAAGTTGTCTGTTCAAGGAGCAGATGAGGAACTCGTGCATGCCCCTTGTATANTCCCCAGGTGGCCGCAGAAACCGTGGTTCCCGGAATTGATCTCAATGTTATCAGGGATACCATGGTAGTTGCCTTCCAACAGGGACCTGCTGACTCAGGCATGTGGGCAGCTTCTGCACCCACGTCCGGAGCTGTGGCAGCTTTCAGCCTGGCCACTGAAGGGAACTGGCTGAGGGCCTAAGGTTGGATCGTTTTTTCTCAAAAAAACAAACAAAAAACAAACAGCAACAACATACACAAGGGAGTCCCTTGGTGTTTATGTTTACTTGGGAGATGTTCAGTGGAAGGGTTCCCCTCTCCTTAACTGGTCTCCAACATCAGGATGGGCCCCCTTTGACAGTCCTAGTAAGTTGTCTGTTCAAGGAGCAGATGAGGGACTCGTGCATGCCTCTTGTATATATGAAAATCTTCCCCTGGGGCCTGGAAAGTTACCCTGTGCTTGAACTGGGTTCTTTAACTCCACATTGCCATCTGGTTGCCAGTGGCGTGAGGGGCCCCTTGCCCTTTTCCTCTTGTTTCTCAAAATTTCTAGGGAAAAGGAGATGATGGGTAATTACATTAGCAGAGCACGCTTGTGCTGTCTCTAGCTAGTGTTTCATCTATGTGTCCAATGGTAACATCAGGTTGATGTTTCTACATGTGGCGTTTTTCTTCTCAGGCTGTGCTCTCTACATACCTTGTAGAGAGCGGCTGGAAAGTGCCTGTCATATTAAGGCAGATGTTCTCACATGCATTTTGCTGAGCATTTCAAAGGCGTGAATGGATTACGTTCCCATAGCATTTATGTTGCACCGAGTGACTGACTGATAAGGGAACTGAAAGTTATGCACCATAACTCATGTTCCCTGAAGGAAGGGAACGAGGTGCAACATACCTGGCCCTTTCAATGCTGAAAGCTCGGTGAAGTGCATTCTAGAGAAAGTAGGATGGGCGTCCGCATCTTAAATACCCAGAGGGAGGGGACTCTGGCGTGACGCCCCTGCCGTAAAGCCGTGATTGTATTCCTTCAGGTAATCGCGCGGAGCGCAATTTCCCATAGCATTTATGTTGCACCTCATTCCCTTCCTTCAGGGAACATGAGTTATGGTGCATAACTTTCAGGTTTCACCTTCGCTCCCTCTTGTGCCTGTATTCACATAGATGACTGTAACAGATTTTTAAACTATTTTGTGGAAAAGGTTGACAACATCAGGGCAAGTGTTAAATCAACTCTTGTTTGGTGTCACCCTCAGTTCAGTGCCTACAGTGAGCTCCTGGTCCTCATTTACACCTGTTACTTTAGAGGATGTGAAGGTTGTTCTAAAAAAGATCAAACTTTCCTCCTGTGTGCTAGATGTTGTCCTCACGTCACTGTTTTTAAAGGTGTCTGATATTGTCAGCCCCCATGTGGCAAAATTAATTAACATCTCTCTTTCAACAGGATCAGTTCCATGTAAAAAAAAAAAAAAAAAACAGTTTTAAACCCAATCTTGAAAAAGCCTAATTTGGACCCCATTGAGCTCTGCAACTAGTCAGAGTCAGAGTACCTTTATTAACATTGCACAAGTTTACACCAGTACAGCGTGAATATGTACGCACAGTCATCCTGAAGGGGACTACGTGTGTGAAGCTGCTGCTATCAGGACACCATATGAGACATCAGAAGAAATATCACATTTTGTCTTTCAGCGCGGCCTCTCCCATCCGTATCGGGATGAAGGTTACAGGTGTGAAAACAAGGAAAGAACCATGAGGGTAGTAGCGTTGGTATTACAAAAAAAGATATATCACATTTTGTCTTTCAGGACACCATATGAGACATCAAAAAACTCTACCAGCAAGCACAGTTAAGACAAATCACATTTGCATTTGAGGGCGAAGCAGTGAGACAAGTCCATGAGCTCCATTCAGATTAGCCAGAGTTCTGATGATGACGTGATCAGCCAGCCTTATCTGACTCAGAGGACACAGAATAGTTCTCCGGGGGAGGAAGGGGGGGTTGCGACAGAAGCTTAATTTCTTCAGTTGCTTCACTCCGGAGATTTTGTAGTCAGCCTGTCCAGGCTGACTCAGGGAGTCTGATTAGATTAGCATGATTTATCTTCAGGGCAGGCTCACAGTGTTCTTTCTGTGGCCTTCAAGTCCAGGTGGCTGTCTGGAATCCAATACACTCCAAATTATGGGAAATTTTTCACCGACCCGACTACAGGCCAATATGAAAATTGCCTTTTCTTGCCAACATTTTGGAGAAGTTAGTGACTGTGCAGTTGAATACTTTCTTGCAAAGTAATAATATTCTGGATAAGTTTCAATCTGGTTTCCGCAAGATGCACTCCACTGAAACGGCCTTATTAAAAGTCTCTAATGACATATTGATGACTGCAGACTCTGGTCAGAGCAATGTTTTGATCTCATGGGATCTGTCATCAGCTTTTGACACAGTCGACCACAAAATTCTGATACATCGACTGTAACACGAGTT
>JBBPBX010054775.1:0-23340 GCA_038048925.1 Garcialebias charrua | reverse complement strand
GTCGGCCATGAGGTTGGCCGTTGAACCAATCTCTGAATATAGATTGTTCATAAAGAGAAACTTAAAATCACGTTCATCCTCCATACCTGGCTCATTCCGATCACCAAAAAAGGCTTCGAAAAGTCTGTCATAATATGGGATTGGATGTTCATTCTGCCCCTGAGTGATTTTCAATGCGGCTTGGTAGCCAACGTCTCCCATGCGAGGAGCATATTCTTGCAGTAGAGTTTCGCAGAAAAGTTTGTAATCCTTCAAAATGGCGACTGGTTGACGCGCAATGAAGTGCTGCACTTTCCTGTTTGTGGTGAGTTTGATCAAACTGATTTTATCGTCAACCGTAGCGTTCGGATAGCATGCCAGTTTAAACTCAATGTCTTTCAGATAGGTATCGGTTTCAGTCGAACCATATTGCCCTGGCTCAAAACGTTGAACGAACTGGGAAATTTTATGGAGTCGTTCTATTGGGACAGCGAATTGAGAGCCATTAATAGTGATATACCCACCCGTCTGCGCACCAGGTACACCTGTAGACATGGGGTACGTAGGTACCTGCCATTGGGTTGTCCCAGCAAATGTCTGTTGAGGTGGAGGTGGGGGTGGCGGAGGGAGTAGTGCATCGGGCATGGGCGGGGGCGGTGGAGGAGGGAGTGGGTCATCAGGTATGGGAGGGGGCGGCGGAGGCGGTGGATTCTCAAGGTGTTTACTCATGAGATCCAAACATTTTCTCTCTTCGTCAAAGAGTTTGTTCATTGCTGATGCACGCTCTATTCTACAACTGTTCAGTTGGACTCTTAACCCATCATTTTCACGTTGTAACATCATGTGCTGCTCTTGTGATTTTCTATAATCATCTTGCAGCCTTGTGTACCGTAGTGATAATGATTCCAGGGTGTCCGTGCATTTGTCCAGCGCGTCCCGTGCCTCCTCACAATCCGCCTGAAGCGACTTGTATTGATGGTAATACTTATCCTTCTCCACCACACATTTTTCCAACTCACCTTGTGATTGGTCAAAATCCCTTTTTAACACTGTGCATTCTTCGTAGAGACTACGCGCTTGTTCAGCGCTGCCCATACTCGACTGTGTTAAACTCTTTACCTCCTGCTGTAAAGTGGCAACCTCCATTTGTGCTGTTAAACATGATGTAGAGACAGCCCGGCGTACAGCAGTTTCAAAGTCTAGCTTGGCCTTTAACAGAAGGCTCAATTTAGCCAAACGTTTATCTCTGTCTGCTTTCTTTTCAGCCGTTGTGGTTCCAGCTGTTACAGTTTTTAATGCTCTGTCCACATCTGCTTCCTCCATCAACTGTGTCTCTTCATGATAGTTTGTGATGGACCCTGTGAGTGAAAATAAGGCACGTTCGATCCAATCTGCTTTGGTCGGGTCGTGGCCTTCAGTTGGCACGGGTTGCCCCGTATCCGTGGTGTTAGGGGTCTCACCCTCTGCGCCTGCCATCTTTTATCTGGAATTTCAGTGAAAATCAAAATAAAAGATGCTCTGTATTCGTTATTCTAAACTTTTCACTATTTGAAATAAACAGGAAAGTTTAAATGTGCACAAGATAACTGTGGAAGATGATGTGTCAGAGAGAAGGAAGAGAAAGGATTTTTTTTTTTGCAGTTATCTGGAGTGAAAACTGTACTTTAGTTTGTTATTTTAAATTCTTTTGTATTTAAAATAAGCAAAAATGTTCGTCTGTACCTCTGTTATTCCAAATTTTCTTATTTAAAATAAACAGGAGTTATTGTTTGTGTACAGGACAATTTTAGAGCTGGTAATTCACCATAAAAATGCTGACTTTTTTATGATGTTTTTGAGAAAACTCATCTGTCAACGTCTTTTAACCAACAGGGGGCAGCTTCGAGTCTTAATGTTATCACGAGGAGACTGATTTTTTTATTCAGTATTTAAACTAAAAACAACCTTTTATAGTTAGTTTCTAGTGTGTCCGTGATAAACGCTTGAACCACGTTCTTGTCAGAGACAAATTTATGTTGTTAGACAGTTTAGATGGCTTCAAATGAGTTTCTAAACTTTAAATGAAATCCCCGTTTGTCCTGTGAGTGTGTGAACTGCTTGTCGCCCGAAGTGCACCTGGAAATGACGACACAAATAGGCGGGACGACGTAGCGCGTCACCAGCTTCCGTTGAGCGAGGCGGAGCTCGCTAAACAGATACGTGACGTCAACCAATCAATCACAGCGTTTGTAGTTCATACCAAGCATTCATGGTGAATGTAGTTTTCTTACATTCGCCCAATGCAGTACCGGAAATGACGACAAAGTGCGTTGGTCGCAACGGTGTGCATTCCCACTACAGCGAATCAGCGCTCGCCACGAGTGATTGACAGCTCACAGCTCTCGTTCATCCAATCACAGCTCATAAACAACGTGTTGGACACGTAGCCTTTAACGCTACCTATTAGCACAATAGAACGCAACTTTACAGACCCTTAAAACAACTCAAACGCTTCAAATTAACTTCCCAACATTCTGAAACTTGGCAATCACAATTAAAACAGGCACGACTTAGCTACGCTCAGTAACCCAGCACTGCAGCTGCAGAACAAACACGGACTCGCTCGGAGCCACTTAAAGGTCGGTTCCGGTCCACTTTTTAATGGAGCAGGAAACGGGTCTGACAGAACCCAGCCGACAACGTTCTAACAGTAATATGCTTTTTCGACCTGCTCTAACGTGCAAAAATACCACACACAGCAATCTTGCAGATGTTAACAGCTTTTCAGGCAGTTTGACTCGGCGGTCAACAAAGCTTTGTACCGGAGTCTGTGCGTGAACTGGGCCGAACGGAACCAGAACCCCCCCACAGACCACGGGCTGACAACTTCACCTAAAAGCTTCCCACAGCGTGTTAATGAGTTGAAAAATAACAATCTCTCAGCTTCAAATGATAAAAACATGCAGAATCTGCCTGTCTTGAACACTCCAGCCAAAAATTATCACCTTCAGAGTCCAAAAATTGGAACAATCATGCCAACATAATGTTTCAAGTTCATGAGAGATCACAGATTTATCAATAAACTTTCAGAAAAACTCGTACGGCCTTGTAGCTTTTCAGATGCACGGGTCCTTGTGGGAACCAATACCTCTGAGCAGGTTATTCGTTTACGTTTCCAACGTCTCCTGGGTTCCGCTTTGTCATCAGAAAATATGTCAGCTCCTAGCCTCTGACTTCAAGATAAGCTTATTCCAGGAAGGAATAAACAAAGTTTTGAGCTTACGCTCGTTCGAAGTGGATTCATAACAGCATGTTATACAATCCTTAGCTGAATGACTGTTCTTGGCGGGTGACAGGCATTCATTCAGCTCTTTGGGACGTCTTCATGTCTTTGAAGCTCCCAGAAACTCTCGCCGTTCCAGCAACAGCTTAGAACTTAAAAAAGGAACAGAGAGGAGAGAAACTTGTCTCTTTTTCATTGGTCCACTTGTTATCACTATTCAAGGTGAAATTCAGCGCAGAGAAGGAAATTGTTTAGGAAAAGTATCTGAGTGAGAGACTTTCAGACGCTAGATGAGAGTTTTAGCTGAAACTCGACAAAAACAATTTCAGTGTAAGTCAGTTTGACATTTTAGCTGAACTTTGACACCTTTTCACTTGCAGAAATGACACATTGATGTTTCACATTTAAAGAATAACAGCATATAACATATATCATGAAAATGACAAAAGTTATTCTTTTGATCACATCAGCCTAAAATCAAAGATAGAAATAGTCTCTTTTGGTGACTATACCATACCATACCATACCATTTTATTTATAAAGCACTTTAAACAGGAACAAGTCCACACCAAAGTGCTGGACAAACAAACACGCAACAGGCAACACATACAATGAAGTACAACACGAAAAACATAAAAACATTGCAGATCATAAATCAAACGATCCAGTACAAATCAGCTGGCATTGAAAGCAATGGAGTAGTAGTGAGTTTTTAACCGGGATTTGAAAACCGAGAGGGAGGGGGCCTGTTTGATGAGCAGCGGTAACTCGTTCCAGAGTCTTGGGCCTGCTACAGAGAACGCCCTGTCACCCCTGCGCTTAAGGCGAGTTTCTGGAACTATCAAGAGCACCTGATCCTCTGACCTCAAAGCACGTGGAGGGACTAAGTTCTCAGATTACAGCTAATGGAATGATTTTGTGGTAAATGTCTTGCTTTACTGAGAGGTCAGTAAAGGTCATCACTGGACAGTTCAAAAACCTTAGTTTGACCCTGGGTAGGTCCACTACACCTGTACCATTTTGTCTTAGGGGGAAGTAAATTTGACAGTCATCAGCGTAGAAGTGGAAAGGTATATTGTGTTTCCGGAAAATAGCACCGAGTGGCAGCAGGTATAAGGAGAACAAGAGAGGACCCAGGATGGACCCCTGCGGAACCCCCCATTTAAGAGCTGCCACTGCAGAAGTAAAATCATTGATGGACACACAAAAAGACCTGTCAGAGAGGTAGGATCTGAACCAGTTTAGGGCTGATCCTGAGATGCCCACCCACTGCTCCAACCTAGCAATGAGGATCTCATGGTCGATGGTGTCGAAAGCGGATGTGAGGTCCAATAGGACAAGCAGCACAGAGTCACCAGTATCTGTGGATAGGAAGATGTCGTTAAAAACCTTCAGTAGGGCAGTCTCAGTGCTGTGGAGGGATTTGAAGCCAGACTGGAATAGCTCGGGGATAGCGTGATCCTCCAGGAAGCACTTTAGTTGGGACTCAACTATTTTCTCTAGAAGTTTAGAAACAAATGGGAGTCTGGAGACAGGCCTGAAGTTGGATAATACTGACGGGTCGAGGTTTGGTTTTTTCAGGAGGGGTTGAACAGCAGCATGTTTTAATGATTTTGGCACCACACCCGAGGATAGACTGCTATTTACAATCGAGAGAATGGAGGGACCTAGAGTGTGAAAAACCTCCTTTAGTAGCCGAGGGGGGACCACATCGAAGGGGGAGCCAGATGGTTTCAGGTTGCACATGACCTGCTCTAGAGAGGACAGAGAGACTGGTTCAAAATGGTCACAAACAGCAACAGATTGAGGTGGGATGGATGGATCGTGAGATGGAGGAGAAATGAGAGCCCTGGTGGTTGCGATTTTATCTAAAAAGAAATGTTGGAAGTTCTCGCACAGCTCAGTCGAGGCTTCCATGGGTGATTGTTCAGTGAGGTGGAGAACAGAGTTTAGGGTGGAGAACAGAACTCGAGGGTTACGAGAGTTTGCAGCAATGATATCAGAGAAGTATTGTGATTTAGCAGTTTTCACTGCTTTCTGATATCGGCGCCAGCTCTCTTTTACCATCTCAAAAGAGACCTGCAGACTGTCTTTTTTCCATTTCCTCTCCACCTTTCGGCATTGCTGCCTGGCAGCTCTGGTCGTGTCATTCAGCCACGGTTCGGCCCTGAGTTTTGGTCTTCTCGGTTTAATAGGAGCCACTTGATCCAAAGCCTTTAAACAAACAGAGTCAAACTGGTTTGTCAGCTCCTCAGTGCTGGAGAGGAACAATGGGGGCTGAATTAACATGTCATTGTTGTAAACCTCAGTGAAACGTGCGGCAGTTAAATGGTTAACATTCCTGCCTTTACGTGCAGGAATGCATGTTTTAGGGGTTACATGGGGGATGGTGAACTGAAAATTGACTGGCCTATGATCCGAGAATACATTGTCTCCTATTTCAAGGTTTGAAACGGTCACATCACATGTTAAAACAAGGTCCAACAAATGTCCACGCTGCTGTGTGGGAGAGTTCATGTGTTGAGTTAAATTAAATGAGTCCAATAAATCTAAAAAGTCCTTAACCATGGGCTTCTCAGGACAACACACGTGCAAGTTGAAGTCGCCTGAAATGACAACCCGAGAATATTTGGCTGTAATTTCAGCCAAGAAATCAGAAAACTCGCTGATCTTGGAGCGAGGCGGCCGGTAGACAAGAGCACACAAAGTTAAAGGTGAATGGCCTAGTTCAAAAAAGTTAGAACACTATACAGTAACACTGTGTAAAAAGCTATGGTAAAGCTAGACAAGTTGTTTGGCAATACTTTTTTAAGCAAGGTCCCACTGATTGCCAACAATATTACTCTACAGTCATCTACACACAGTCCTCAGAATGCTGTCCACTGACAGGAATAACCATTGCTGGGACTAGGTCTACTCTCCCAAAAACCCATGTCCTCTAAAATACCTGTCAGACAAATTAGAAAGATTTCCATGTCAGAAAGCTGTTCACCTGTGGTTCAAGAGATGAGGATAGTGATCCCATCGGTTCTTCTCCTACAGTTTGGTCAGGGTGAGCAGAAACCTGTGGAGAAGACACCAAATGAGTCATTAAGATTCATTTAATATTAACTTCAAGTTAGAACACTATACAGTAACACTGTGTAAAGAGCTATGGTAAAGCTAGACAAGTTGTTTGGCAATACTATTTTAAGCAAGGTCCTACTGATTGCCAACAATATTACTCTACAGTCATCTACACACAGTCCTGAGAATGCAGTCCCCTGATAGAAACAAGCATTGCGGGGACTGTGTGTACTCTCTCAAAAACACATGTCCACTAAAATACGTGTCAGAAAATTTACAAAGATTTCCAAGTCAGAAAGCTGTTCACCTGTGGTTCAAGAGACAAGGATTGTGATTCCATTGGTTCTTCACCTACAGTTTGGTCAGGGTGAGCAGAAACCTGAGGAGAACACACCAAACGAGTCATTAAGATTAATTTAATATTAACTTCAAGTTAGAACACTATACAGTAACACTGTGTAAAGAGCTAGAGTAAAGCTAGACAAATTGTTTGGCAATACTAGTTTAGCAAGGTCCTACTGATTGCCAACAATATTACTCTATGGTCATCTACACACAGTCCTCAGAATGCAGTCCCCTGACAGGAAAAAGCATTGCGGGGACTATGTCTACTCTCCAAAAAACCCATGTCCTCTAAAATACCTGTCAGACAAATTAGAAAGATTTTCAAGTCAGAAAGCTGTTCACCTGTGGTTCAAGAGATGAGGATAGTGATCCCATCGGTTCTTCTCCTACAGTTTGGTCAGGGTGAGCAGAAACCTGTGGAGAAGACACCAAATGAGTCATTAAGATTCATTTAATATTAACTTCAAGTTAGAACACTATACAGTAACACTGTGTAAAGAGCTATGGTAAAGCTAGACAAGTTGTTTGGCAATACTATTTTAAGCAAGGTCCTACTGATTGCCAACAATATTACTCTACAGTCATCTACACACAGTCCTCAGAATGCTGTCCACTGACAGGAATAACCATTGCTGGGACTAGGTCTACTCTCCCAAAAACCCATGTCCAAAAAAATACCTGTCAGACAAATTAGAAAGATTTTCAAGTCAGAAAGCTGTTCACCTATGGTTCAAGAGATGAGGATAGTGATCCCATCGGTTCTTCTCCTATAATTTGGTCAGGGTGAGCAGAAACCTGTGGAGAAGACACCAAATGAGTCATTAAGATTCATTTAATATTAACTTCAAGTTAGAACACTATACAGTAACACTGTGTAAAGAGCTATGGTAAAGCTAGACAAGTTGTTTGGCAATACTATTTTAAGCAAGGTCCTACTGATTGCCAACAATATTACTCTACAGTCATCTACACACAGTCCTCAGAATGCAGTCCCCTGATAGAAACAAGCATTGCGGGGACTGTGTGTACTCTCTCAAAAACACATGTCCACTAAAATACGTGTCAGAAAATTTACAAAGATTTCCAAGTCAGAAAGCTGTTCACCTGTGGTTCAAGAGACAAGGATTGTGATTCCATTGGTTCTTCACCTACAGTTTGGTCAGGGTGAGCAGAAACCTGAGGAGAACACACCAAACGAGTCATTAAGATTAATTTAATATTAACTTCAAGTTAGAACACTATACAGTAACACTGTGTAAAGAGCTAAAGTAAAGCTAGACAAGTTGTTTGGCAATACTAGTTTAAGCAAGGTCCTACTGATTGCCAACAATATTACTCTACAGACATCTACACACAGTCCTCAGAATGCAGTCCCCTGACAGAAACAAGCATTGCGGGGACTGTGTGTACTCTCTTAAAAACACATGTCCACTAAAATACGTGTCAGAAAATTTACAAAGATTTCCAAGTCAGAAAGCTGTTCACCTGTGGTTCAAGAGACAAGGATTGTGATTCCATCGGTTCTTCACCTACAGTTTGGTCAGGGTGAGCAGAAACCTGAGGAGAACACACCAAACGAGTCATTAAGATTAATTTAATATTAACTTCAATTTAGAACACTATACAGTAACACTGTGTAAAGAGCTACAGTAAAGCTAGACAAGTTGTTTGGCAATACTAGTTTAGCAAGGTCCTACTGATTGCCAACAATATTACTCTATGGTCATCTACACACAGTCCTCAGAATGCAGTCCCCTGACAGGAAAAAGCATTGCGGGGACTATGTCTACTCTCCAAAAAACCCATGTCCTCTAAAATACCTGTCAGACAAATTAGAAAGATTTTCAAGTCAGAAAGCTGTTCACCTGTGGTTCAAGAGATGAGGATAGTGATCCCATCGGTTCTTCTCCTACAGTTTGGTCAGGGTGAGCAGAAACCTGTGGAGAAGACACCAAATGAGTCATTAAGATTCATTTAATATTAACTTCAAGTTAGAACACTATACAGTAACACTGTGTAAAGAGCTATGGTAAAGCTAGACAAGTTGTTTGGCAATACTATTTTAAGCAAGGTCCTACTGATTGCCAACAATATTACTCTACAGTCATCTACACACAGTCCTCAGAATGCTGTCCACTGACAGGAATAACCATTGCTGGGACTAGGTCTACTCTCCCAAAAACCCATGTCCAAAAAAATACCTGTCAGACAAATTAGAAAGATTTTCAAGTCAGAAAGCTGTTCACCTATGGATCAAGAGATGAGGATAGTGATCCCATCGGTTCTTCTCCTATAATTTGGTCAGGGTGAGCAGAAACCTGTGGAGAAGACACCAAATGAGTCATTAAGATTCATTTAATATTAACTTCAAGTTAGAACACTATACAGTAACACTGTGTAAAGAGCTATGGTAAAGCTAGACAAGTTGTTTGGCAATACTATTTTAAGCAAGGTCCTACTGATTGCCAACAATATTACTCTACAGTCATCTACACACAGTCCTCAGAATGCAGTCCCCTGATAGAAACAAGCATTGCGGGGACTGTGTGTACTCTCTCAAAAACACATGTCCACTAAAATACGTGTCAGAAAATTTACAAAGATTTCCAAGTCAGAAAGCTGTTCACCTGTGGTTCAAGAGACAAGGATTGTGATTCCATTGGTTCTTCACCTACAGTTTGGTCAGGGTGAGCAGAAACCTGAGGAGAACACACCAAACGAGTCATTAAGATTAATTTAATATTAACTTCAAGTTAGAACACTATACAGTAACACTGTGTAAAGAGCTAAAGTAAAGCTAGACAAGTTGTTTGGCAATACTAGTTTAAGCAAGGTCCTACTGATTGCCAACAATATTACTCTACAGACATCTACACACAGTCCTCAGAATGCAGTCCCCTGACAGAAACAAGCATTGCGGGGACTGTGTGTACTCTCTTAAAAACACATGTCCACTAAAATACGTGTCAGAAAATTTACAAAGATTTCCAAGTCAGAAAGCTGTTCACCTGTGGTTCAAGAGACAAGGATTGTGATTCCATCGGTTCTTCACCTACAGTTTGGTCAGGGTGAGCAGAAACCTGAGGAGAACACACCAAACGAGTCATTAAGATTAATTTAATATTAACTTCAATTTAGAACACTATACAGTAACACTGTGTAAAGAGCTACAGTAAAGCTAGACAAGTTGTTTGGCAATACTAGTTTAGCAAGGTCCTACTGATTGCCAACAATATTACTCTATGGTCATCTACACACAGTCCTCAGAATGCCGTCCCCTGACAGGAAAAAGCATTGCGGGGACTATGTCTACTCTCCAAAAAACCCATGTCCTCTAAAATACCTGTCAGACAAATTAGAAAGATTTTCAAGTCAGAAAGCTGTTCACCTGTGGTTCAAGAGATGAGGATAGTGATCCCATCGGTTCTTCACCTACAGTTTGGTCAGGGTGAGCAGAAACCTGAGGAGAACACACCAAACGAGTCATTAAGATTAATTTAATATTAACTTCAATTTAGAACACTATACAGTAACACTGTGTAAAGAGCTACAGTAAAGCTAGACAAGTTGTTTGGCAATACTAGTTTAGCAAGGTCCTACTGATTGCCAACAATATTACTCTATGGTCATCTACACACAGTCCTCAGAATGCAGTCCACTGACAGGAATAACCATTGCTGGGACTAGGTCTACTCTCCCAAAAACCCATGTCCAAAAAAATACCTGTCAGACAAATTAGAAAGATTTTCAAGTCAGAAAGCTGTTCACCTATGGTTCAAGAGATGAGGATAGTGATCCCATCGGTTCTTCTCCTATAGTTTGGTCAGGGTGAGCAGAAACCTGTGGAGAAGACACCAAATGAGTCATTAAGATTCATTTAATATTAACTTCAAGTTAGAACACTATACAGTAACACTGTGTAAAGAGCTATGGTAAAGCTAGACAAGTTGTTTGGCAATACTATTTTAAGCAAGGTCCTACTGATTGCCAACAATATTACTCTACAGTCATCTACACACAGTCCTCAGAATGCAGTCCCCTGATAGAAACAAGCATTGCGGGGACTGTGTGTACTCTCTCAAAAACACATGTCCACTAAAATACGTGTCAGAAAATTTACAAAGATTTCCAAGTCAGAAAGCTGTTCACCTGTGGTTCAAGAGACAAGGATTGTGATTCCATTGGTTCTTCACCTACAGTTTGGTCAGGGTGAGCAGAAACCTGAGGAGAACACACCAAACGAGTCATTAAGATTAATTTAATATTAACTTCAAGTTAGAACACTATACAGTAACACTGTGTAAAGAGCTAGAGTAAAGCTAGACAAATTGTTTGGCAATACTAGTTTAGCAAGGTCCTACTGATTGCCAACAATATTACTCTATGGTCATCTACACACAGTCCTCAGAATGCAGTCCCCTGACAGGAAAAAGCATTGCGGGGACTATGTCTACTCTCCAAAAAACCCATGTCCTCTAAAATACCTGTCAGACAAATTAGAAAGATTTTCAAGTCAGAAAGCTGTTCACCTGTGGTTCAAGAGATGAGGATAGTGATCCCATCGGTTCTTCTCCTACAGTTTGGTCAGGGTGAGCAGAAACCTGTGGAGAAGACACCAAATGAGTCATTAAGATTCATTTAATATTAACTTCAAGTTAGAACACTATACAGTAACACTGTGTAAAGAGCTATGGTAAAGCTAGACAAGTTGTTTGGCAATACTATTTTAAGCAAGGTCCTACTGATTGCCAACAATATTACTCTACAGTCATCTACACACAGTCCTCAGAATGCTGTCCACTGACAGGAATAACCATTGCTGGGACTAGGTCTACTCTCCCAAAAACCCATGTCCAAAAAAATACCTGTCAGACAAATTAGAAAGATTTTCAAGTCAGAAAGCTGTTCACCTATGGTTCAAGAGATGAGGATAGTGATCCCATCGGTTCTTCTCCTATAATTTGGTCAGGGTGAGCAGAAACCTGTGGAGAAGACACCAAATGAGTCATTAAGATTCATTTAATATTAACTTCAAGTTAGAACACTATACAGTAACACTGTGTAAAGAGCTATGGTAAAGCTAGACAAGTTGTTTGGCAATACTATTTTAAGCAAGGTCCTACTGATTGCCAACAATATTACTCTACAGTCATCTACACACAGTCCTCAGAATGCAGTCCCCTGATAGAAACAAGCATTGCGGGGACTGTGTGTACTCTCTCAAAAACACATGTCCACTAAAATACGTGTCAGAAAATTTACAAAGATTTCCAAGTCAGAAAGCTGTTCACCTGTGGTTCAAGAGACAAGGATTGTGATTCCATTGGTTCTTCACCTACAGTTTGGTCAGGGTGAGCAGAAACCTGAGGAGAACACACCAAACGAGTCATTAAGATTAATTTAATATTAACTTCAAGTTAGAACACTATACAGTAACACTGTGTAAAGAGCTAAAGTAAAGCTAGACAAGTTGTTTGGCAATACTAGTTTAAGCAAGGTCCTACTGATTGCCAACAATATTACTCTACAGACATCTACACACAGTCCTCAGAATGCAGTCCCCTGACAGAAACAAGCATTGCGGGGACTGTGTGTACTCTCTTAAAAACACATGTCCACTAAAATACGTGTCAGAAAATTTACAAAGATTTCCAAGTCAGAAAGCTGTTCACCTGTGGTTCAAGAGACAAGGATTGTGATTCCATCGGTTCTTCACCTACAGTTTGGTCAGGGTGAGCAGAAACCTGAGGAGAACACACCAAACGAGTCATTAAGATTAATTTAATATTAACTTCAATTTAGAACACTATACAGTAACACTGTGTAAAGAGCTACAGTAAAGCTAGACAAGTTGTTTGGCAATACTAGTTTAGCAAGGTCCTACTGATTGCCAACAATATTACTCTATGGTCATCTACACACAGTCCTCAGAATGCAGTCCCCTGACAGGAATAACCATTGCTGGGACTAGGTCTACTCTCCCAAAAACCCATGTCCAAAAAAATACCTGTCAGACAAATTAGAAAGTTTTTCAAGTCAGAAAGCTGTTCACCTATGGTTCAAGAGATGAGGATAGTGATCCCATCGGTTCTTCTCCTATAGTTTGGTCAGGGTGAGCAGAAACCTGTGGAGAAGACACCAAATGAGTCATTAAGATTCATTTAATATTAACTTCAAGTTAGAACACTATACAGTAACACTGTGTAAAGAGCTATGGTAAAGCTAGACAAGTTGTTTGGCAATACTATTTTAAGCAAGGTCCTACTGATTGCCAACAATATTACTCTACAGTCATCTACACACAGTCCTGAGAATGCAGTCCCCTGATAGAAACAAGCATTGCGGGGACTATGTCTACTCTCCCAAAAACCCATGTCCACTAAAATACGTGTCAGAAAATTTACAAGGATTTCCAAGTCAGAAAGCTGTTCACCTGTGGTTCAAGAGACAAGGATTGTGATTCCATTGGTTCTTCATCTACAGTTTGGTCAGGGTGAGCAGAAACCTGAGGAGAACACACCAAACGAGTCATTAAGATTAATTTAATATTAACTTCAAGTTAGAACACTATACAGTAACACTGTGTAAAGAGCTAGAGTAAAGCTAGACAAATTGTTTGGCAATACTAGTTTAGCAAGGTCCTACTGATTGCCAACAATATTACTCTATGGTCATCTACACACAGTCCTCAGAATGCAGTCCCCTGACAGGAAAAAGCATTGCGGGGACTATGTCTACTCTCCAAAAAACCCATGTCCTCTAAAATACCTGTCAGACAAATTAGAAAGATTTTCAAGTCAGAAAGCTGTTCACCTGTGGTTCAAGAGATGAGGATAGTGATCCCATCGGTTCTTCTCCTACAGTTTGGTCAGGGTGAGCAGAAACCTGTGGAGAAGACACCAAATGAGTCATTAAGATTCATTTAATATTAACTTCAAGTTAGAACACTATACAGTAACACTGTGTAAAGAGCTATGGTAAAGCTAGACAAGTTGTTTGGCAATACTATTTTAAGCAAGGTCCTACTGATTGCCAACAATATTACTCTACAGTCATCTACACACAGTCCTCAGAATGCTGTCCACTGACAGGAATAACCATTGCTGGGACTAGGTCTACTCTCCCAAAAACCCATGTCCAAAAAAATACCTGTCAGACAAATTAGAAAGATTTTCAAGTCAGAAAGCTGTTCACCTATGGTTCAAGAGATGAGGATAGTGATCCCATCGGTTCTTCTCCTATAATTTGGTCAGGGTGAGCAGAAACCTGTGGAGAAGACACCAAATGAGTCATTAAGATTCATTTAATATTAACTTCAAGTTAGAACACTATACAGTAACACTGTGTAAAGAGCTATGGTAAAGCTAGACAAGTTGTTTGGCAATACTATTTTAAGCAAGGTCCTACTGATTGCCAACAATATTACTCTACAGTCATCTACACACAGTCCTCAGAATGCAGTCCCCTGATAGAAACAAGCATTGCGGGGACTGTGTGTACTCTCTCAAAAACACATGTCCACTAAAATACGTGTCAGAAAATTTACAAAGATTTCCAAGTCAGAAAGCTGTTCACCTGTGGTTCAAGAGACAAGGATTGTGATTCCATTGGTTCTTCACCTACAGTTTGGTCAGGGTGAGCAGAAACCTGAGGAGAACACACCAAACGAGTCATTAAGATTAATTTAATATTAACTTCAAGTTAGAACACTATACAGTAACACTGTGTAAAGAGCTATAGTAAAGCTAGACAAGTTGTTTGGCAATACTAGTTTAAGCAAGGTCCTACTGATTGCCAACAATATTACTCTACAGACATCTACACACAGTCCTCAGAATGCAGTCCCCTGACAGAAACAAGCATTGCGGGGACTGTTTTTACTCTCTTAAAAACACATGTCCACTAAAATACGTGTCAGAAAATTTACAAAGATTTCCAAGTCAGAAAGCTGTTCACCTGTGGTTCAAGAGACAAGGATTGTGATTCCATCGGTTCTTCACCTACAGTTTGGTCAGGGTGAGCAGAAACCTGAGGAGAACACACCAAACGAGTCATTAAGATTAATTTAATATTAACTTCAATTTAGAACACTATACAGTAACACTGTGTAAAGAGCTACAGTAAAGCTAGACAAGTTGTTTGGCAATACTAGTTTAGCAAGGTCCTACTGATTGCCAACAATATTACTCTATGGTCATCTACACACAGTCCTCAGAATGCAGTCCCCTGACAGGAATAACCATTGCTGGGACTAGGTCTACTCTCCCAAAAACCCATGTCCAAAAAAATACCTGTCAGACAAATTAGAAAGTTTTTCAAGTCAGAAAGCTGTTCACCTATGGTTCAAGAGATGAGGATAGTGATCCCATCGGTTCTTCTCCTATAGTTTGGTCAGGGTGAGCAGAAACCTGTGGAGAAGACACCAAATGAGTCATTAAGATTCATTTAATATTAACTTCAAGTTAGAACACTATACAGTAACACTGTGTAAAGAGCTATGGTAAAGCTAGACATGTTGTTTGGCAATACTATTTTAAGCAAGGTCCTACTGATTGCCAACAATATTACTCTACAGTCATCTACACACAGTCCTGAGAATGCAGTCCCCTGATAGAAACAAGCATTGCGGGGACTATGTCTACTCTCCCAAAAACCCATGTCCACTAAAATACGTGTCAGAAAATTTACAAGGATTTCCAAGTCAGAAAGCTGTTCACCTGTGGTTCAAGAGACAAGGATTGTGATTCCATTGGTTCTTCATCTACAGTTTGGTCAGGGTGAGCAGAAACCTGAGGAGAACACACCAAACGAGTCATTAAGATTAATTTAATATTAACTTCAAGTTAGAACACTATACAGTAACACTGTGTAAAGAGCTAGAGTAAAGCTAGACAAATTGTTTGGCAATACTAGTTTAGCAAGGTCCTACTGATTGCCAACAATATTACTCTATGGTCATCTACACACAGTCCTCAGAATGCAGTCCCCTGACAGGAAAAAGCATTGCGGGGACTATGTCTACTCTCCAAAAAACCCATGTCCTCTAAAATACCTGTCAGACAAATTAGAAAGATTTTCAAGTCAGAAAGCTGTTCACCTGTGGTTCAAGAGATGAGGATAGTGATCCCATCGGTTCTTCTCCTACAGTTTGGTCAGGGTGAGCAGAAACCTGTGGAGAAGACACCAAATGAGTCATTAAGATTCATTTAATATTAACTTCAAGTTAGAACACTATACAGTAACACTGTGTAAAGAGCTATGGTAAAGCTAGACAAGTTGTTTGGCAATACTATTTTAAGCAAGGTCCTACTGATTGCCAACAATATTACTCTACAGTCATCTACACACAGTCCTCAGAATGCTGTCCACTGACAGGAATAACCATTGCTGGGACTAGGTCTACTCTCCCAAAAACCCATGTCCAAAAAAATACCTGTCAGACAAATTAGAAAGATTTTCAAGTCAGAAAGCTGTTCACCTATGGTTCAAGAGATGAGGATAGTGATCCCATCGGTTCTTCTCCTATAATTTGGTCAGGGTGAGCAGAAACCTGTGGAGAAGACACCAAATGAGTCATTAAGATTCATTTAATATTAACTTCAAGTTAGAACACTATACAGTAACACTGTGTAAAGAGCTATGGTAAAGCTAGACAAGTTGTTTGGCAATACTATTTTAAGCAAGGTCCTACTGATTGCCAACAATATTACTCTACAGTCATCTACACACAGTCCTCAGAATGCAGTCCCCTGATAGAAACAAGCATTGCGGGGACTGTGTGTACTCTCTCAAAAACACATGTCCACTAAAATACGTGTCAGAAAATTTACAAAGATTTCCAAGTCAGAAAGCTGTTCACCTGTGGTTCAAGAGACAAGGATTGTGATTCCATTGGTTCTTCACCTACAGTTTGGTCAGGGTGAGCAGAAACCTGAGGAGAACACACCAAACGAGTCATTAAGATTAATTTAATATTAACTTCAAGTTAGAACACTATACAGTAACACTGTGTAAAGAGCTATAGTAAAGCTAGACAGTTGTTTGGCAATACTAGTTTAAGCAAGGTCCTACTGATTGCCAACAATATTACTCTACAGACATCTACACACAGTCCTCAGAATGCAGTCCCCTGACAGAAACAAGCATTGCGGGGACTGTTTTTACTCTCTTAAAAACACATGTCCACTAAAATACGTGTCAGAAAATTTACAAAGATTTCCAAGTCAGAAAGCTGTTCACCTGTGGTTCAAGAGACAAGGATTGTGATTCCATCGGTTCTTCACCTACAGTTTGGTCAGGGTGAGCAGAAACCTGAGGAGAACACACCAAACGAGTCATTAAGATTAATTTAATATTAACTTCAATTTAGAACACTATACAGTAACACTGTGTAAAGAGCTACAGTAAAGCTAGACAAGTTGTTTGGCAATACTAGTTTAGCAAGGTCCTACTGATTGCCAACAATATTACTCTATGGTCATCCACACATTGTCCTCAGAATGCAGTCCCCTGACAGGAAAAAGCATTGCGGGGACTATGTCTACTCTCCAAAAAACCCATGTCCTCTAAAATACCTGTCAGACAAATTAGAAAGATTTTCAAGTCAGAAAGCTGTTCACCTGTGGTTCAAGAGATGAGGATAGTGATCCCATCGGTTCTTCTCCTACAGTTTGGTCAGGGTGAGCAGAAACCTGTGGAGAAGACACCAAATGAGTCATTAAGATTCATTTAATATTAACTTCAAGTTAGAACACTATACAGTAACACTGTGTAAAGAGCTATGGTAAAGCTAGACATGTTGTTTGGCAATACTATTTTAAGCAAGGTCCTACTGATTGCCAACAATATTACTCTACAGTCATCTACACACAGTCCTGAGAATGCAGTCCCCTGATAGAAACAAGCATTGCGGGGACTATGTCTACTCTCCCAAAAACCCATGTCCACTAAAATACGTGTCAGAAAATTTACAAGGATTTCCAAGTCAGAAAGCTGTTCACCTGTGGTTCAAGAGACAAGGATTGTGATTCCATTGGTTCTTCATCTACAGTTTGGTCAGGGTGAGCAGAAACCTGAGGAGAACACACCAAACGAGTCATTAAGATTAATTTAATATTAACTTCAAGTTAGAACACTATACAGTAACACTGTGTAAAGAGCTAGAGTAAAGCTAGACAAATTGTTTGGCAATACTAGTTTAGCAAGGTCCTACTGATTGCCAACAATATTACTCTATGGTCATCTACACACAGTCCTCAGAATGCAGTCCCCTGACAGGAAAAAGCATTGCGGGGACTATGTCTACTCTCCAAAAAACCCATGTCCTCTAAAATACCTGTCAGACAAATTAGAAAGATTTTCAAGTCAGAAAGCTGTTCACCTGTGGTTCAAGAGATGAGGATAGTGATCCCATCGGTTCTTCTCCTACAGTTTGGTCAGGGTGAGCAGAAACCTGTGGAGAAGACACCAAATGAGTCATTAAGATTCATTTAATATTAACTTCAAGTTAGAACACTATACAGTAACACTGTGTAAAGAGCTATGGTAAAGCTAGACAAGTTGTTTGGCAATACTATTTTAAGCAAGGTCCTACTGATTGCCAACAATATTACTCTACAGTCATCTACACACAGTCCTCAGAATGCTGTCCACTGACAGGAATAACCATTGCTGGGACTAGGTCTACTCTCCCAAAAACCCATGTCCAAAAAAATACCTGTCAGACAAATTAGAAAGATTTTCAAGTCAGAAAGCTGTTCACCTATGGTTCAAGAGATGAGGATAGTGATCCCATCGGTTCTTCTCCTATAATTTGGTCAGGGTGAGCAGAAACCTGTGGAGAAGACACCAAATGAGTCATTAAGATTCATTTAATATTAACTTCAAGTTAGAACACTATACAGTAACACTGTGTAAAGAGCTATGGTAAAGCTAGACAAGTTGTTTGGCAATACTATTTTAAGCAAGGTCCTACTGATTGCCAACAATATTACTCTACAGTCATCTACACACAGTCCTCAGAATGCAGTCCCCTGATAGAAACAAGCATTGCGGGGACTGTTTGTACTCTCTTAAAAACACATGTCCACTAAAATACGTGTCAGAAAATTTACAAAGATTTCCAAGTCAGAAAGCTGTTCACCTGTGGTTCAAGAGACAAGGATTGTGATTCCATTGGTTCTTCACCTACAGTTTGGTCAGGGTGAGCAGAAACCTGAGGAGAACACACCAAACGAGTCATTAAGATTAATTTAATATTAACTTCAATTTAGAACACTATACAGTAACACTGTGTAAAGAGCTACAGTAAAGCTAGACAAGTTGTTTGGCAATACTAGTTTAGCAAGGTCCTACTGATTGCCAACAATATTACTCTATGGTCATCTACACATTGTCCTCAGAATGCAGTCCCCTGACAGGAACAAGCATTGCGGGGACTGTGTGTACTCTCTTAAAAACCCATGTCCTCTAAAATACGTGTCAGACAATTTAGAAAGATTTTCAAGTCAGAAAGCTGTTCACCTGTGGTTCAAGAGATGAGGATTGTGATTCCATCGGTTCTTCTCCTACAGTTTGGTCAGGGTGAGCAGAAACCTGTGGAGAAGACACCAAATGAGTCATTAAGATTCATTTAATATTAACTTCAATTTAGAACACTATACAGTAACACTGTGTAAAGAGCTATGGTAAAGCTAGACAAGTTGTTTGGCAATACTATTTTAGCAAGGTCCTACTGATTGCCAACAATATTACTCTATGGTCATCTACACACAGTCCTGAGAATGCAGTCCCCTGATAGGAACAAGCATTGCGGGGACTGTGTGTACTCTCCAAAAACCCATGTCCTCTAAAATACGTGTCAGACAATTTAGAAAGATTTTCAAGTCAGAAAGCTGTTCACCTGTGGTTCAAGAGATGAGGATAGTGATCCCATCGGTTCTTCTCCTACAGTTTGGTCAGGGTGAGCAGAAACCTGTGGAGAAGACACCAAATGAGTCATTAAGATTCATTTAATATTAACTTCAAGTTAGAACACTATACAGTAACACTGTGTAAAGAGCTATGGTAAAGCTAGACAAGTTGTTTGGCAATACTATTTTAAGCAAGGTCCTACTGATTGCCAACAATATTACTCTACAGTCATCTACACACAGTCCTCAGAATGCTGTCCACTGACAGGAATAACCATTGCTGGGACTAGGTCTACTCTCCCAAAAACCCATGTCCAAAAAAATACCTGTCAGACAAATTAGAAAGATTTTCAAGTCAGAAAGCTGTTCACCTATGGTTCAAGAGATGAGGATAGTGATCCCATCGGTTCTTCTCCTATAATTTGGTCAGGGTGAGCAGAAACCTGTGGAGAAGACACCAAATGAGTCATTAAGATTCATTTAATATTAACTTCAAGTTAGAACACTATACAGTAACACTGTGTAAAGAGCTATGGTAAAGCTAGACAAGTTGTTTGGCAATACTATTTTAAGCAAGGTCCTACTGATTGCCAACAATATTACTCTACAGTCATCTACACACAGTCCTCAGAATGCAGTCCCCTGATAGAAACAAGCATTGCGGGGACTGTGTGTACTCTCTCAAAAACACATGTCCACTAAAATACGTGTCAGAAAATTTACAAAGATTTCCAAGTCAGAAAGCTGTTCACCTGTGGTTCAAGAGACAAGGATTGTGATTCCATTGGTTCTTCACCTACAGTTTGGTCAGGGTGAGCAGAAACCTGAGGAGAACACACCAAACGAGTCATTAAGATTAATTTAATATTAACTTCAAGTTAGAACACTATACAGTAACACTGTGTAAAGAGCTAAAGTAAAGCTAGACAAGTTGTTTGGCAATACTAGTTTAAGCAAGGTCCTACTGATTGCCAACAATATTACTCTACAGACATCTACACACAGTCCTCAGAATGCAGTCCCCTGACAGAAACAAGCATTGCGGGGACTGTGTGTACTCTCTTAAAAACACATGTCCACTAAAATACGTGTCAGAAAATTTACAAAGATTTCCAAGTCAGAAAGCTGTTCACCTGTGGTTCAAGAGACAAGGATTGTGATTCCATCGGTTCTTCACCTACAGTTTGGTCAGGGTGAGCAGAAACCTGAGGAGAACACACCAAACGAGTCATTAAGATTAATTTAATATTAACTTCAATTTAGAACACTATACAGTAACACTGTGTAAAGAGTTACAGTAAAGCTAGACAAGTTGTTTGGCAATACTAGTTTAGCAAGGTCCTACTGATTGCCAACAATATTACTCTATGGTCATCTACACACGGTCCTCAGAATGCTATCCCCTGACAGGAATAACCATTGCTGGGACTGTGTCTACTCTCCCAAAAACCCATGTCCACAAAAATACCTGTCAGACAAATTAGAAAGATTTTCAAGTCAGAAAGCTGTTCACCTGTGGTTCAAGAGATGAGGATAGTGATCCCATCGGTTCTTCTCCTACAGTTTGGTCAGGGTGAGCAGAAACCTGTGGAGAAGACACCAAATGAGTCATTAAGATTCATTTAATATTAACTTCAAGTTAGAACACTATACAGTAACACTGTGTAAAGAGCTATGGTAAAGCTAGACAAGTTGTTTGGCAATACTATTTTAAGCAAGGTCCTACTGATTGCCAACAATATTACTCTACAGTCATCTACACACAGTCCTCAGAATGCAGTCCCCTGATAGAAACAAGCATTGCGGGGACTGTGTGTACTCTCTCAAAAACACATGTCCACTAAAATACGTGTCAGAAAATTTACAAAGATTTCCAAGTCAGAAAGCTGTTCACCTGTGGTTCAAGAGACAAGGATTGTGATTCCATTGGTTCTTCACCTACAGTTTGGTCAGGGTGAGCAGAAACCTGAGGAGAACACACCAAACGAGTCATTAAGATTAATTTAATATTAACTTCAAGTTAGAACACTATTTTTTTTTTCATTCAACCTTTATTTAGTCAGGTAAATCTTTTGAACCTCAAGGGCTCATTTACGAAAGCGACCTGCTAAAACTAAAGAACAATGAACAGCAGTGGTATAATTTCCTTAAACAATAAACAATAAACAAACAAACAATAAACAATAGAAAACAAAAGAGAGAAAAAAAAAACAAAAGAAAGTTTTTTTTTTTTTTTTTTTACAAAGTATCAAAAAACTAGCAAAACATTATAAGGTAGACGTATAAAATCAAAGACAGGAACATATCTGCATTGGTTTTTGCCAGGATTCCAACAGATTCTGAAAACCATTTAGAGAAGTCAAGGTCGAGAGCTTCAGATCTTTTTGTAAGATATTCCATGAAGCAGGAGCGGAGTAGGAGAAGGCCCTTTTTCCAAGTTCAGTCCTCACTGACGGAACACTGCAGGTAATCATGTCCTGAGAGCGCACACTGTAGCTGCACTCACGCAAAGACATGTAGGAGGAGATGTATGAGGGCAGCAGACCAAGAAGTGATTTAAAGATGAAAATGTACCAGTGGAAGAGTCTGCGTGAGGTTAATGATGTCCAGTTAACCAGTGAATACAGGGTGCAGTGGTGGGTACGATAATCACAGCCAGTTATGAATCTTAGTGCACCATGATAGACAACATCCAACATCCGCAGGGTGCTTGTAGGAGCATTCATGTAGAGAATGTCACCGTAATCAATGGAGGGAAGGAAAGTCACAGATACAAGGCGTTTCCTAGCATTCAGTGTTAGACATGTCCATCCATCCATCCATTTTCTTCCGCTTATCCGGGGTCGGGTCGCGGGGGTAGCAGCCTAAGTAGGGAGGCCCAGACTTCCCTCTCCCCAGCCACTTGGAGCAGCTCCTCTGGGGGAATCCCAAGGCGTTCCCAGGCCAGCCGAGAAACATAGTCCCTCCAGCGTATCCTGGGTCTTCCTCTGGGTCTCCTCCCGGTGGGACATGCCCGGAACACCTCACCAGGGAGGCGTCCAGGAGGCATCCTAACCAGATGCCCGAGCCACCTCAACTGGCTCCTCTCGATGTGGAGAAGCAGCGGCTCTACTCCGAGTCCCTCCCGGATGACTGAGCTTCTCACCCTATCTCTAAGGGAGAGTCCAGACACCCTGCGGAGAAAACTCATTTCAGCCGCTTGTATCCGAGATCTCGTTCTTTCAGTCACAACCCAAAGCTCATGACCATAGATGAGGGTGGGAACGTAGATCGATCAGTAAATTGAGAGCTTTGCCTTTCGACTCAGCTCTCTCTTCACCACGACAGACCGGTACAGCGCCCGCTTCACTGCGGATGCTGCACCTATCCGCCTATCGATCTCACGCTCCAGTTTTCCCTCATTCGTGAACAAGACCCCGAGATACTTAAACTCCTCCACTTGGGGCAGGACCTCCTCCCCGACCCGGAGAGGGCATGCTACCCTTTTCCGGCTCAAGACCATGGCCTCGGATTTGGAGGAACTGATCCTCATCCCGGCCGCATCACACTCGGCTGCAAACCGCTCCAGCGAAAGCTGTAGATCACGATCTGATGAAGCCAATAGGACCACATCATCTGCAAAAAACAGAGAAGCGATTCTAAGGCCACCAAAACGGATCCTCTCAACACCTTGGCTGCGCCTAGAAATTCTGTCCATAAAAGTTATGAACAGAATCGGTGACAAAGGGCAACCTTGGCGGAGTCCAACTCTCACTGGAAACGAGCCTGACTTACTGC
>JBBPBX010054774.1:1360-15658 GCA_038048925.1 Garcialebias charrua | reverse complement strand
AAGCCTTTAAACAAACAGAGTCAAACTGGTTTGTCAGCTCCTCAGTGCTGGAGAGGAACAATGGGGGCTGAATTAACATGTCATTGTTGTAAACCTCAGTGAAACGTGCGGCAGTTAAATGGTTAACATTCCTGCCTTTACGTGCAGGAATGCATGTTTTAGGAGTTACATGGGGGATGGTGAACTGAAAATTCACTGGCCTATGATCTGAGAATACATTGTCTCCTATTTCAAGGTTTGAAACGGTCACATCACATGTTAAAACAAGGTCCAACAAATGTCCACGCTGCTGCGTGGGAGAGTTCACGTGTTGAGTTAAATTAAATGAGTCCAATAAATCTAAAAAGTCCTTAACCATGGGCTTCTCAGGACAACACACGTGCAAGTTGAAGTCGCCTGAAATGACGACCCGAGAATATTTAGCTGTAATTTCAGCCAAGAAATCAGAAAACTCGCTGATGAAGTTCTTGGAACGAGGCGGCCGGTAGACAAGAGCACACAAAGTTACAGGTGAATGTCCTAGTTCAAAAACAGTCAGCTCAAAACTAGAGCAGGAGATTGGAATGGACAGTTAATGTTGTGTGCAAGGATTTCCCCTCTGCAGCCACAGGAAACCAGCTCCTCTTCATGTGAAGTCAGGAACCCAACTCCCTCCTGCTGAAAGTTACAGAGACTAAATAGGAAGACACTGATTAAGTGATCAGGAACACCTGCAGAAGGAAAGCAGCAGGTGAACATGACAGAGGCTGAGAAGCAGCTGATCAGATAATCATGACAGAGCAGCAGGTTCTCATGACAGTTCTACATGACAGAGAGCAGCAGGTCCTCATGACAGTTCTACATGACAGAGATCAGCAGGTTCTCATGACAGAGATCAGCAGGGTCTCATGACAGTCCTACATGACAGAGGCTGAGGAGCAGCTGAGAAGCTAATCCTAACCTCAATGACAGTCCTACATGACCGAGGCTGAGGAGCAGCTGACAGGACATCATGACAAACAGTAAACATTTAAACACTAAAACACTAAAACATTTAATAAACATAAGCATAAAATGAAATAATAAAAGTGTAATACTGTCCTGAGTTTTTGCATAGTAGTTTTTGCATAGTAGTAGTATGAAAGTATGAAAAGTTACACCAACACTAAAACACTAAACATTTAATAAACATAAGCATAAAATGAAATAACAAAAGTGTAATACTGTCCTGAGTTTTTTGCATAGTAGTATAAAAGTGTAAAAAGTATATCTATAAAATAAAATGAAAGTTCTGGCATTGACATTTGTAATAGAGTGACAAAGCAGCATATGAAGTTTATGTACACAGTATATGTATGAGGTAGTTGATATTGGTATAGAGGTAAAGTGGCATATGCAATAAGGCTAGTAAAATATATATATATATATCAGCAGTAGTGTAGATATAAAAAGTAGTGTATAAACAGTAGTAATAAATGTAAACAGTAGTATTGAATGAAGGTAGTTGATATTGGTATAGAGGTAAAGTGGCATATGCAATAAGGCTAGTAAAATATATATATATATATCAGCAGTAGTGTAGATATAAAAAGTAGTGTAAATGTAAACAGTAGTAATAAATGTAAACAGTAGTATTGAATGAAAACAGTAGTAATAAATGTAAACAGTGAATGTAAACAGTAGTATGACTATAGGCAGTAATGTAATACAAACATTAGTGCAAATATAAGAAGTAGTGCAAACTGAATGAGCACATGACCGTGAGTTGAGTGAATAACCCGTTTTGATGACACAGAGTCCAGTGTTAAAATCTTTGTGTTGTGTGGTGGTGTGTGAAAGTTTTTTGTGATTAAGGCAGTACAAGTGGAAGGGAGGGCAGAGCAGGCAGAGAGTTTAGCATCCTGACTGCCCGATGAACAGAGCTGTCATTTAGTCTGGTGGTTCGAGCCTGGAGACTCCTCAGTCTCCTCCCTGAAGGCAACAGGCTGAAGCAGCTGTGTAGTGTAGAGGTGTCGTTTCTTCGCCCGAGCCCGACCCTACCCGAGCCCGACCCGACTTCGGGTCGGGCTCGGGCCATATTTTTGCGTTTGATTGGCGGGCCGGGTCGGGCTCGGGCTTTGATGTGGGTTTTTTTAATCATACAGCACAAACAAAACTAAATAAAAATGCACACAATATAAAATTGTTTTAATCTGCTTGTAAAGAATATAAGGCAGTAAGTTTACTGATGAGGAAAATAATTAATAGAGTGAATTTAGAAAGAATAGATTGGCGCGCGACGCGCGCAGCCACTAAACTCAGCCCCGCCCACCCTTCTTTTCTCCTCTCTGCGGCTGCACTTGACTTGACCTACACATTAAAACAACAACAAGCGGCATAATGGAGCCTGAAAGAGTTCAACAAAAGCTGAAAACGGGAGAACTCAGTCTTCAAAGCCACCAGAGTGGAAAGTCTGAGGTCTGGAACTATTTTAAACTTGTAGTTGACGACAAAATGGCCTGCGTTGGTTTTGTGAGGTGCAACAAATGTGGCGTTGTGCTCAGCTATGACAGCAAAAAAACTGGGACCTCCTCACTGAGTCGACATAGCAAAGTGTGTCAGCCTCCTCCGAAAAAAAGTGATAGTCAAAGCTCAATGACTTCATTTGTGAACGTGCAGAAAGTCCCGCAGCGATTCAAGCAATCCATCACGGAAAAGTGCGTCACGTTTTGCTGCAAAGACATCAGGCCTTTTAACGTGGTGAGTGGAGAAGGTTTTCGAGGACTGGCTCAAGAGTTAATAAATGTTGGTGCCACTTATGGTCGTGTCTCTGCAGAATCCGTTCTGCCACACCGCAACACAATTTCAAAGATGTGCGCAGAAATGGCCGAAGAAAAAAGAGAAGCCTTAATCCAAACACTGAAAAAGGCTCTTGCGACTGGTGACATTGCAATGAGCACAGATATGTGGACTGATGATTACAAAAAAACAAGTTACATGGCAATCACCTGCCACTTCATCGGAAGTGACTTTAAACTAGTTGGAAAAACTCTGACGACAGCCGTGTTTCCAGCAGAAGAAGCTAAAACAGGCAAAAATATCAGAAAGGAAATATTGCGCCTGCTTATTAACAAATTTGGCCTGGACCCCTCCTCCCTAAATAAAATAGTTTGGGTGACAGATCAAGGAAGCAATATTATTAAAGCCTTGGAGCCAGACAGGAGGATTAACTGTTTTGATCATCTAATAAACACCGTCCTGCGCCACGGGCTGGACCCTGACGCACTGGCTGGAAACGCTCCAGAAATAGCTGAGACCATCGCGGCAGCCAAAGCTCTTGTGAGATATATAAAACAATCTGGTCTAGCTGCGCAGCTCTCAAAAACTGTACTGCAGATGGGTGAGACCAGATTCAGCACTGTGTACCTCACACTTAAATCTGTGCTAGATATTTACACTGAGCTGTGTGAGAAGATGGAGGCTCGCGGAGAGCAGGCGCGCCTGGACAGCATCTCCCCCGACATGCTGGACTTTTTAGTGACATTTCTCGAACCATTTTACCGTGCACAGAGAGAACTGGAGGGTGACAAATATCCCACCATCAACCTGGTTTGTCTCTGGAATGAGAAACTGAAGCAACACTGCCAGCCCTCACGCACAGACTCTCCGCAGCAGGCGTTTCTGCGCCGCAGACATGCAGAAGTGATGGAGCGCAAAATTATTATCCACGACTTGCACAGAGTCGCATTATTTCTGTGGCCCAACTTTAACAAACTCAAAATGATGTCACCAGCTGACGTGCGTCAGGTGCACGCTAACGTCCGCACACTGCTCTCATCTGCGGCGGAACAAGTTGCCGCACCTGAAGAAGTGCTTCCTGAAGCTTCAACATCAAGCGCGCTCACACCTCCACCTCCAGCAAAACAAAGAAGAACAACATCAAGTTCTTTTGCTGAGTGGGAGAACGCAGTGGATGAATCAGACAGTGAAGAAGAAGATGAGGTCACGCTGTACACCACTCTAAAGCATGCTGTGGCCGATGAAAGAGACTTGCTTGGATTCTGGAAATTAAACTCGAGTGTGTACCCAAAACTGGCCAAGTTGGCGAGATCTGTGCTCTGCATTCCAGCGAGCAGCAGCAGCAGCGAGAGAGTTTTCAGCGCGGCTGGACTCACAATTGATCAGAGGAGGACATCTCTCAAACCTGCTACAGTGGACGCGATATTGTTCTTACATGACAACATGTAAGCCATGTAAGTAGAAAAACTTCTTGACCGATTTTTAAATATATTTATAATTTTAATTTTAAGCAACTAAATCCAGATTTATTTGGCAGGTTCACAGCTGAAGAAGAGGCTGCGCAGCTGACGGCCGCGCTCCGGCCGGCGCAAACAACAAAGCCATCTTCTTGAATATATGCGCGTTTTATTTTGTTCATGTTTGTGCAGTTCTTATTAATAAAAATATATTTGTGATACTTTTTATTGTTCTTTATCACTGTTACTGTTATAATTCAAGCAAAGCATTTTTTTAGCGCTTAATAAAGCTTAATAAATAAACGTAGTGTTTTTTTTTTTTTTAATCGGGTAGGGTCGGGTCGGGCGGTGATTTCTAGGAAATGAGCGGGCTCCCTCGGGCTTGGGTAATTAAACTTAGGGCTCGGGTAGGGTAGGGCCGTGGATTTCCGGCCCGATGACAGCTCTAGTGTAGTGGGTGTGTGGGATCCATGTAGAGGGATTTCCGAGTGAGGCGGTTGCTGTGTAAGTCCTGCAGTGAGGGCAAGGAGGTGCCGACAATCTTCTCAGCTGCTCTCACGATGCGCTGGAGGCTCTTGCGGCAGGATGCAGTACATGCACCAAACCACACCGTGATGCAGCTGGTCAGGACACTTTCTATGGCACCTCTGTAGAAGGTGCACATGATGGGGGTTGAAGCTCCAGCCCTTTTCAGCTTGCGGAGAAAGTAGAGGCGCTGGTGAGCCTTCTTGGCCAGTGATGCAGTGTTCCTGCTCCAGGACAGGTCCTCTGAGACGTGCACTCCCAGGAACTTGGTGCTGTCCACTCTCTCCACTGTGGTGCTGTTGATGGTCAGAGGGGCATGTTGGGCATCCCTCTTCCTGAAGTCCACAACAATCTCCTTTGTCTTCTCCACGTTGAGAGTGAGATTGTTGTGTCCGCACCACAAGGCCAGGCGGCTCACCTCGTTCCTGTAGTCTGTCTCATCGTTGTTGCTGATGAGACCCACCACTGTTGTGTCGTCCGCAAACTTGATGAAGTGGTTGGAGCTGTATGATGGTGTGCAGTCGTGTGTTAGCAGGGTGAATAGAAGGGGGCTCAGCACACATCCTTGTGGGGCTCCTGTATTCAATGTGATGGTGCTGGATGTGTTATTCCCGACCCGTACTGCCTGTGGTCTCCCGGTCAGGAAGTCTAGCAGCCAGTTACACATTGAGGTGTTCAGCCCCAGACTGTCCAGTTTAAGGATGAGCTGTTGGGGGATGATGGTGTTGAATGCCGAGCTGAAGTCGATGAACAGCATTCTGACATAGGAGTCTTTCGTGTCCAGATGTGTGAGAGCTGTGTGGAGGGCAGAGGAGATGGCATCGTCGGTTGAGCGATTAGGCCGATATGCAAATTGGAAGGGATCCAGGGAGGCAGGGAGGACAGATGTGATGCTTTTCATGACTAGCCGTTCGAAGCACTTCATCAGGATGGGGGTGAGTGCTACTGGACGATAGTCATTGAGGCAGGAGGGCGTTGCCTTCTTTGGGACAGGGATGATGGTGGTGGCTTTGAAACAGGTGGGGACGATGGCCTGACTCAGCGAGATGTTAAAGATGTCCGTGAAGACCGCTGCGAGTTCTCCTGCACAGTCCTTCAGCACACGACCAGGTATGTTGTCAGGACCAGAAGCTTTCCGGGCATTGATCTTGATGAATGATCGCCTCACGCTGTCTGAGGACAGCGCCAGCACCTGGTCATCGGGAGAGGGGGTGAGTTTTTGTGCAGGTGTGCTGTTACATGCCTCAAACCGAGCAAAGAAGTCATTCAGTTCATTTAGCGTAGAGGTTGTGCTGTCACAGGTATGTGGGGATGGTTTGTAGTTTGTGATGGTCTGTATTCCCTGCCACAGACTCCTTGTATCCTTGCTGTCCTTGAAGCGATGAGCTATTTTCCTGGAATACTGCTTCTTGGCCTTTCTGATGCCCTGGGCCAGGTTGTTTCTGGCTGTCCTCAGGCCCACCTAATCTCCCGCTGTGAAGGCAGCATTCCTGGCTCTCAGGAGTCTGTAAACCTCTGCTGTCAGCCATGGCTTCTGATTTGCCCGAACAGTGATGGTTTTGAGGTTGGTTACATCATCAATGCACTTGGTGATGTATGAACATACAGTGTCTGAGTACTCCTGGAGACATGTGTTGTTGTTTGTGGTAGCAGCTTCTTTGAACATACTCCAATCTGTGGTGTCAAAACAGTCCTGGAGTGCCTCTGAAGACACCTCTGGCCACACTCGTATCTGCTTGCGAACTGGTTTTGTGAATTTCACCAATGGCCTGTATGCTGGCTTTAGCATAACACAGATATGATCAGAAGCGCCGATGTGGGGGAGAGGGAGGGCCTTGTAAGCTGCTTTCATGGTGGTGTAAACTTGGTCCAGTGTATTTCTGCCTCTTGTTGGGAAGTTTATGTTTCTGTATATTTTTACTCTTTAAATCTGCTTGGTTGAAATTCATTCATTCATTCAACCTTTATTTAGTCAGGTAAATCTTTTGAACCTCATGGGCTCATTTACGAAAGCGACCTGCTAAAACTAAAGAACAATGAACAGCAGTGATAGAATTTCATTAAACAATAAACAAACAAACAATAAACAATAGAAAACAAAAAGAAAGAAAAAAAAAAAAAAGATTTTTTTTTTTTTTTTTTTAACAAAGTATCAAAAAACTAGCAAAACATTATAAGGTAGACGTATAAAATCAAAGACAGGAACAAATCTGCATTGGTTTTTGCCAGGATTCCAACAGATTCTGAAAACCATTTAGGGAGGTCAGGGCCGAGAGCTTCAGATCTTTTTGTAAGATATTCCATGAAGCAGGAGCAGAGTAGGAGAAGGCCCTTTTTCCAAGTTCAGTCCTCACTGACGGAACACTGCAGGTAATCATGTCCTGAGAGCGCACACTGTAGCTGCACTCACGCAAAGACATGTAGGAGGAGATGTATGAGGGCAGTAGACCAAGAAGTGATTTAAAGATGAAAATGTACCAGTGGAAGAGTCTGCGTGAGGTTAATGATGTCCAGTTAACCAGTGAATACAGGGTGCAGTGGTGGGTACGATAATCACAACCAGTTATGAATCTTAGTGCACCATGATAGACCACATCCAACATCTGCAGGGTGCTTTTAGGAGCATTCATGTAGAGAATGTCACCGTAATCAATGGAGGGAAGGAAAGTCACAGACACAAGGCGTTTCCTGACATTCAGTGATAGACAGGATCTGTTTCTGAAAAAGAAACCCAGTTTAACTTTCAATTTCTTCACTAGGTTTTCCACGTGGAGTTTAAAAGAGAGATGTGAATCGATCAGGATACCCAGATATTTATAGGAATCAAATCACCAGCCATGATGAGAAAAGCATCAGGGTGGGCTGTTTGCTGCTCACTGATGTACAGATATAGTTCATTCAGTGTCTCACCTCTAACTTTGCTGCTGGAGCTTGGAGGAATATATACAGCAACGATCATAACAGCTGTAAATTCCCTTGGTAAATAGAACGGTCTACATTTAATAGTCATAAACTCCATTAAAGTGAGCAGTGTTTGTAGACCACAGCAGCATTCAAGCACCAGGCGTTGTTGATGTAAACACAGAGCCCCCCTCCGCGTGTCTTACCTCCCTCGTTGAGAGCACGGTCCGCTCTTTAGCATGTTAGCCGCTCGAGCTGTATAGCATGGTCCGGAACGTTGTTGTTAAGCCACGTTTCCGTGAATACAAACACACAACAGTCTCTCACAGTCTTTTGTATCGTTCGTAGCAGGCATATATAATCCAATTTGTTGTCCAAGGAGCGTACATTAGCCAAAACCATGGATGGAATAGCCGGCTTGTGTGGGCTAGCTGCTAGCCTAGCTCCGATACCGCCGCGCTTACCCCGCTTCTGCTTCCTGTCACACCGCTTGTGGCGCTTCCACTGCGGGCGCGATGAAGGGAGGCTCGGTGCTGGCTTCCAGAGCAGGCCACAGTCACGTAGCTTCTCCTCGAGTTGGCTGTTTATTCCCAAATGAGCGGTTTTTCCGACATCAAGCAGGAACTCACGGCTATACTTGCGTTCTTGAACACGTAGACATGACGAAGACGTGCCGGCACATTGCGGCATGCAGGACAAGGTAAGGCGGTCATCCTGGTACTAGGTCCATTTTACAATATTATTGACTAATGGGCGAGATACACTCGAGCGTCCTCACGATACGCCAATACGCAGCGTACGTATGCCCCGTACGCAGCGTAGCCCCGCGTAGCCCCTCAGGGCAAGTACGCGCAAAAGTATTTTTTTACTACGCATACGCGATTCGCATACGCGATGCGCGGTGTCTGACCTAAACTTCCCCGGCTCCGGACTGTTTTGTATGTTACACAAATGAAATAAATTCCTCTTTTTTATCGCTGATCGGGCCTTTTCTTTTGTTTTTTTGCCTAAAGTCAAGTAACCGCTTCTTCCTCCGTTCACTCGATGAATGAAATGAATGAATTCAGGTCCTACCTGGGTGCGCGATGTTTTATATATTCCCTGGTGGGCTGTGGTGGGCTGTGGGCTGCAGGAAAAGCACTCCCTGTTATTATTTTTATTTCTGAGAGAACTTTTTATAACATATATAGTAGAAAGACCGTATCAGAACACCGCAGAAGTCTGAGCGAGCTGCTCACGATAGGTTTCACTTTGAGCTGACTGAAATCTGTCAATCATTTCAGTAGGCGTGTCAAAGTGACCAATCAGCGAGCTCAGTTGAGTCCTCTCCGTGGAGCGAAAAACTACCGGAAGTGACGATCGGAAGTGACGGTACGGAGGAAATGACGTAGAATTTGGAGCGAAAACACGAGAATCTACGCGAGAACATCAGCCGAGCTGTAGCAGAGGCTCCGTATACGCGCGTATACGGGCATATACGCGCGTATACGGAGTCTGCTTCACTGTATCTCGGCCTTAAGGGTGTCTTCACACCAGCCCTGTTGTCCCGAACTCTAGCCCGTTTGCCTAGGAAGTCCAGTTCGTTCGGGGAGGTGTGAATGCGCCATCGAACTCTGTCACGGAACAAACAGGTGAACTCTGGCCCACCTAAAAACCTAGGTCTTTGTCCGATAGAATCAAACTTGAATGCGGTTCGAGAACAGTGTGAAAGCAACCAGACTGGACACTGCTCCGCAAGCAGGAAGTGGACTACAGCGCAGGGCAAACATGCATTTATCTTACCTCATATGGAGCCGTCAGCTTGCCTTGTGTGAAAAACAACATTCTCCATGGTCTTCTGCCTCATCTTCCACTTATGCTGAATTCATTGTTGAAAAATGACAAAATAGAACTCCTAAAACTGCTAAAACTTGACGCCACTCCATTTTTGTTTTTATTTACAGAAGAAGGAGAAGAAGTGTCTTCTTCAGAGGTTTTTGTGTTGTTTCTTTCAGTAGTTCTTGGTGCAGTGCCATCACAGTCAAGTGGGGCAACACAGAACGATGACTCCCTGGAGATATCTCATGGCTTCTGGGCGATGGCCTGGTGTCCCCCCCCAGCAGGAAGAGGACCCAGAGCTGTGGCTAGTGCCAGATAAAAGGTAGAATATGGATGGATGGATGCTACCACAACACTATAATAAATCTAACTACCAAATAACTGCTGTGCTTCCACTAACCACCAATTTTGAAGTAATTTTCTTAACATAAAAATAAATAAATAAATAAATTAGGTTTATGATACATTGTTTTCAAATATATGTTCTCCTTCAAACTGCAAAACGTTTGATTCTTCATGTAGTCCTAAAAGTTTGCAGGTTGTGTTGACAAATCATATAAACTGATTCAAAACATTATTTTATGGCGCCATTTCTAAATCTGTTTTTTTTTTTGTTGTTGTTGAAAGTATGGTGGTGCAGATGGTAGAGCTGTTGCCTCACAGCAAGAAAGTTGCAGGGTTGAATCCCAGCCAGTGGCCTTTCTGGGTGGAGTTTGCATGTGCTCTCTGTGCATGCGTGGGTTTTCTCCGGGCACTCCGGTTTCCTCCCACGGACCAAAAACATGCATGTTAGACTGATTAGCTCTACCAACTGTGCCACTGTGCTGCCTAACCAATGATCTAATATATTTTAATAAAACACAAGAACTCAACATGTTTTTTTGAATGCTATCAACATGAAACCTTTTGGACACAGAAACTGATTGATTCAGAGATACTGTATCTTCAAAATGTAGATAAAACTGATGATTTATAAAACTACAGAAACTATCAGAAATATAGATGGAGCCCTGTAAAATAACAAAAAGTGCAGTCCAGCGTGTGCAGCAGCACTGTAGATAAAGTCTCAGCTTTCATTTTGCTGAAAAATGCCCGAGCTCTTTTGAGTCTTGAGTAGGACTGTGTGCTGCTGTGATTTCTAACAAGCGGGGGACTGACTGTTCCTGGAGCCAGAGCTGACTCAGGCACTCTAACCCCTGCGCCCCAAATCAAACAGCAGTGTTATCTGCCAGAGGATACAATCACAGAAACACATCAAAGTTCAGCCTCTGAGGCTGATCTGATCAGATGCACGCCTCCAAAAAGAGCCCATATATGAACACAAAACACGCTCATCAAATCACTCGCTAATTACACATGAATACCCATAGCCTGACTCATATTAAAGAGCAATCATCTTTGATATGAATCCAACGACAACCTGAATTTTATGTAGCCACGACGTTTTCATTTGGCTAACAATGCTCAGGCTTGTCTACCTGATTGTTAGACCTTCGGGGAAGCGGGGGGAACAGTAGGCTTCCTGCCCACTCCTGAAATGTCACTTCCTTCTCTCCACCTTTTCGTCTATTATATCAACTCCTCATTTACACCACAACCTTCCGGCTCCTATTAGCAGTGTAGTCATGTGTGACATCAGTTGGCATATAGTCCCATGCCTGGGACTGAATCCAGAACTAATGTGCATTTCACCCCCGAACACGAGGTCTCTGTTTGTGTGTGAGCAGAACAGGAAGCGTCTGGTTGGGTTATTTGCTCAGCATGATGATATTCTCATGCTGCATGTAATCTCTGGTAATAAAGTTGTTGTGGGGATTTATGAGTGTGTTGCTGCAATAACACTTGCATCTCAGCCTACGTTAGCATATCTACCCAACGTGGGGGGTCTGGTTTTCTCCTCATCTTGTTGACATGAGACCACGGGCAAGTTTGACATCTAAATGCATATTAATGAAACCACCAAGTCACTCATTCACCAGCTAATTTACATACGGTAGCAGAGCAGACACATCCTAAATCAAATAGATTCCGAAACATTTTACATGGTTTGCAATTTAGATGAGACAAGCTGTTTATTTTTGAAGCATCCAGTGGCTTTTGGCCCTAAACTTCATTTTAATTTTGATTCCTTCATTAGGCAAATTTGACAGTAGCTGCTTCTACACTAATGCAATTTGCCAAACATGTCTATGAAAAATTGAAAGGTTTGCATGTGAGTGAATACATTAAATACCGCCTCGAAACAAATGAACATATTCATAAACATGTAAGGACACACACAAACAATATACAGCCCCAGCATCTCACCACTGTTTTAATCCTCCTCTTGGCCACATTTTCATGTCTTGAAGATGTTTTCAGCTTTGCACCAAAACCCAACATACAAAACAACCGAAATCTGTGACTGCTTTAGACATTTACAAAAACTATTTTCTGATAAAAACAATGCCTTGCAGAAAGGCTGCAAAGCAATAAGGCAGATTGGTCAAATTTCAAGGACTGATGTCCTCAGGGGAAGACTGGCATGACTCCAAAAGTCTCGTGGTCTCGGGCGACATGCGGTGAAAAAGACGCTAATGCAAGCTGCGGATCAGAGCACAGAATTAAAATGTCAAAGTTTTAAGAGAAGAAAAAGAAGAATGAAGAAGGGAATAGAATAGAAATGTGTCTGAACAGAAACATGACAGGAAAGAAAGGTGACGTCTTTTTTTTTTTTTACCTGAGAATGTTTTTGTTTGACATTTCTAAAATCATTCTTGTACACACAACGTAGTTTTTAAATGTTTTCATCCACATAGAAGTACAAAATATGACCCAGTAACCAGGTCTGTATGTGGCGGAACACCAGAACCAGGGCTTGGCTTATGGTGCAACACCAGAACCAGGGCTTGGCTTATGGCGCAACACCAGAACCAGGGCTTATGAGCTGGATCCTGCCAGAACAGTAGTATCTGGGAACGCTCTTATTTTGACAGGGTGAATTCCGGTAAATATTTGCTTGGATCCGGTTACTCTCAGACTTACTACTAATAAAGTAATAAAGTTATGAACAAATATGACTGCCTTGAATGAATTAAATCTACATTGGACATGCAATATGAAAATAATTACATAAACACTCATTTTAAACATAACAGCCACTTACGAGCTTCCTAATATGACATAAGATCTGCCCCTTCAAGTAAGCAATTCCACTTAAAAAATCACAGCACCTAAAAGTTCAGTTGTGGGCAATTTAATTAAAAATACAAAATATAATTGAACAGCACAACTAAATTGCAAATCAGTTTTACAGTTTAAGCGGGTCATTAAAGAGGAACTAAACCCCGGTCTAAAAACGTGTTTACGGTGACCCCTATGGGTTGAACAGAAGAATTGCACCTTAATTTTCTTATTGGTCCAGGATTCTCACTGTGACATGTTTTCTCACTCTGACGTCACGGAAGTGGTTCAAGCAGAGCCAATCCCCTGCAGAGATGAGAAGGTCCTGCAGCATTCATACCTTATATGGAAGTGCTGCATTTCACTCCTGACAAGCGGTTTTGTTTTCCTTTTTTCCCCCATTTTTTTAAGCCTTTGGTTTTGGATGGAATGGGTGGAATAGATAAATACATCTACATGTTTATCCTTTGTTGTTGCTTGGTGTATGTTGTTGGCTAGAGGTTTGATTTGTTTTAGGTTGTTGCTGGTGGAGGCGTGGACAAAAGCACAACTCTACCTCCTCCCCTCCTTGTCTCTCGACACGCCCATTTTGAGGGTGATTTTGGATCTGCTTAGGGGAAGTAGTTACCATCTCAACCTGTGTTTAGTTCCTCTTTAATACATTTTGGGTTATTTATTACAAATATTAGAGAAATGTTTGATGGCTAATCACATTACATAGGTTACGTCATGGATCAAAACAATGGCGCCAATTCGTCAAAATAACAGCGAACAAAATGTTGTAAAGACAGTCCAATTTACTGTCATTCAAAAAAGTCTTCTCATTGTACAACTGAACAACTGAGAACTGAGGCACATGAAGGCAGCGACAGTGGAGACACTACTGGAGCAGGTTGAGTGGTGTGGGTGAGTGCCGAGCTAACCAGGCTGTCGTACCCGGGCAGGAGCAAACAGCCAGCCGCCACGAGCAGCCTGAGTAGTCACCTGGGGGTTTAGGTAAACATAGATGTTTAACAACCTGTTAAATACACCAGAATGTAGGAAATGGCATGTACTGTATTCACAATCTTCTGGGGGAGGACTACCTCCCTCCCCCCTGCTGTTTGCGGTCCAGTATTGTTTGGTTTAGAAATTAAGCACTGACCAGAACAACAAGCGGAGTGGGCTACACATTGCTAGGAACTACAGACTGGATACTGGACCACCTGTGGTATGAAGTGTAAATACAAGAGGAGGAAAAAAGTGAGTACTGGTATTCTGTCATTGTTGTTATTGTTGATGCATCCGTCATGCTTGGGGTCAGAGGTAAAGTTAGAGGTGGGTCCATGGCCATAAAGTTTTCAAAAAGTTTATTTAGGCTGTCCACACAAAAACATGGAGGGTGTTTCTAGATCTAGACAAAAACAAACTTGTATGGGTTCCTAAAATGTTACCGTGTAAACTTAGGGCTGAAACTTTAATGGTATTTCCCAAAATTATCCCAGTGTGTTTAGGGACTTATAAAATGTTGGAGTTAAATGTACAGTAATTGTGGCAAAGTCTCAAAAACAAACCAGCAAACAAAACAAACAAAAAACAAGGACCAAGAAAAAAAATCTTTGTGTGGCAGAAGAAATTAAATAACTGAGTTTTTAACCCAAAACCACACAAAAGTCACTGTTGATACCTATAGCAAGTC
>JBBPBX010054773.1:0-23341 GCA_038048925.1 Garcialebias charrua | reverse complement strand
CTAGATTGGTCAAAGTACAGACACTAATATTTTTTGTTGTTGCTCATAAGCTGTTTTTAACAATTACAAAATATTTAACACAAGCATTTTAAATTGATCTTCATAAAAATATAAATGAATTTGTCAACTTTAGCCAATTCATAGCAAAGTAGGTAGGCTGTGTTTTTTTTTTTTTTTTAATCTTCAGCACTCATAGACTGTTACACATGGCTCTAATTAACAACACAATTGTTTTTCTGAAACAAACGTTTGAGGAAGAAGACACAACCAAATAAATTAAAAAGTATATCTCTGTAAAAACAATATTTATTGTAACTTTTTATTTTTATTTTCTTTTGTAGCAATATTATCTGTGGTGAAAGAAGCCCAAAGTGAACCTATCCTCAGAACCATCAGAGAGAGAGATCGCTCTACAGGAACCCCTCAGGAGTTTGCAACAGATGCCATAACTTCACAGCACCAATCAGAGGTAGCCAATAAATTGTTTTAACATTTTGGTAGCTATATGAAATCTTCCATTTACATATTGCTGTAGATGTTCCATCTACCGGTACATACAGTTCAAAAACATGTATGGTTATACTGCCTTCATTCCCAGGCCTCTCTTGAGAAAGACACCTGTGATTTCTGTTATTTACATGATTAAATAATAGTTAATGGATTAATAATTAAATTTTTTCAACCCTGTGTAATATTTCCCCCAGCTTCAAGACAACAAGCAGCAACGTCGCCTGTGTGCAGAGCAAGAGACACGTCTGGGTGAGTTGGAGGGTCAGGTGGAGAACCAAATCCAGGAAGCAGAGGACCGCCGGCGCATGATGGAGGATGTTCAGTCAGACAAGGCCATGATAAGCCAGGCTCTCACCCAGAATCGAACACTGAAGGACCAGTTGGCTGAGTTACAGAACGGCTTTGTCAAACTGGTGAGGCTAATTTTTTTTCTATTTTCTCTTCTAATGCAGTCTAATACAATTAATCTTTAAATTATTTGTTGCTGAATTATTGTATAATGAAACATTATGAATAAAACATTTGGATCTTTCTGTTGATGGAAGCCTTCATATTTAAAAGTATCATCCTGTAGTTTCCTGCTTTTGTTAGTTTAATCAGTTTCTCTGTTTTAAAACACTTTAATGCAAATTCACCCTCTCAATGTTGCCTTTATCATTATTATTATTGCTAATAATAGCGCATACTACTTCTTTACTTAGACTAACGAGAACATGGAGCTGACCACTGCAATCCAGTCGGAGCAACACGTTAAAAAGGAGCTGGCACGCAGGATGGGTGAACTGCAGGAGAACCTGCACAATCTCAAAGAGCAGGTTACATACTCTGCATGCTACACGAAAATAAACTTTCCTGAGAATTTTTTTCCAAGTTAAACACAATTTTTGTGTGTGTTTTTGTAAATTCATATTAAATGTTTAATTTTTTTTATTTTCTGATCTATAATTGTTTTCTTTTAGTCAGTACATAATGGTAATAAGATAAAAAAAATACCTTATTTAAAAATGGTGCTATAAACAGAAAATTATCTGTCACATTTTGGTATTGATATCCGTCTTACTTTTATTACCTCCAGCAGAAGCTGAAAAGTCAGGAGACTCAGGGTCTTGTAGAGCAGCGAGACCAGGTGGTGGCCCATCCGCAGCAGTACAGCACTGACTACCAGGCTCTGGCCTCAGACAAGGAACAGCTCAACCAGCAGGATCTGCATCAGAGCCAGCTCATGGACCGGCTGCAGCACGATGAAAGTCAAAGCCGTGCACAGCTGGACATCAGCCACAATCAGCTCAGACAAGCACAGGTTGCGCTTTTTTCTGACCATTCATGGCTACACTGTGAAGACAAAGTTAAAAATCCTAATAAAACTTTGAACTGTGCACACAGACACGGACCCGTGTGTGTTCTATGCAGTCAGAGACTTGATCATTTTTCTTGTGCATGATAGAACTGTTTACAATTTAAAGAAAACAACTTGCATAAACAAAATTCTGAACAGGCTAACAAAACACAACATTAACACCATTGAAATTTATGGAAATGAGGGATTTCAGTTATTGTTAAGCTGCATTAAAATCCTTTTTGAATATTGTAAAACAAGTTGAATGCAAACTTGAAAATGTGTGTAAGGTGTAGAGTCTATGATGGAAGTACCTAACCAAAATATGCAAAGGAATTGAAGCATATGTTTTGTTTTTATTGAAAAATTTTTCTTCCTTTTTTACAATGCCATGTTGTTGTTTCCACAGAGTGCAGTACAGTAGTTTTCTATAGGATGAAATTTGTCTGTCATGTTTTATTGCTCTGTTTGGAAATTTTGCAAAACAAGTTGAATGCAAACTTTAAAATGTGTGTAAGGTGTATAGTCTATGATGGAAGTACTTAACAAAAATATGCAAAGGAATTGAAGTACTGTATATGCTTTTGATTTTATTGAAAAACATTTTTAAAGCCATGTTGTGTCCACAGAGTGCAGTAGTTTTCTATAGGTGGACATTTGTCTGCAATGCAATGAATAAAATGAAGAAAATTTACAACAGTTTGGTGTACTGTTTGTATTATTTTAACATGTTGAAATGTTTTTGCGCAGAGGTGTTAGTAACTTTTATTTACTATATTTGTTAAAATAAAAATCATATACAGTATTTTCTGGTGTATAGGTCGCACCTGTGTATAGGTCGCATTGTCCAATTATCACCAATAGATTGGAAAAATCCCTAGATAGGTCGCACCTACGTTTAGCTCTGCTGCAAATGTCTGCCACAGGAGTGCACAGCAAGGCTTTTAAGAAGATTAACACTTAAAAACAATTATTTGTTTGATAAAAATTATAGCAAATATATGTCTGAGCTGAACTTTTCCTTAATAAATGAACGTAATTGTGAAATGAGCTGGATTTTTAAATTTGTTTCGCCGAAAGTGATAACAAGCCATATATAGGTCGCACTGGTGTATAGGTCGCAGACCTTGAAAAAAACCATAAAAAGGTGCGACCTATACACCGGAAAATACGGTAATCACTGAGTCACTGGTTGGTGAGAGTAAGAAGTTCTCAGACATATGGCAACACGAGTTGAACACAAGCAAGTCAATGCATGTATTGCCATTTTGTTTCTACAATTATCAGTTAAATATCTCAATCAAAATGGCCACTTAACCTAATTTAATTGTTGAAATGGCTGCTTCACCTAATTTGCTTGTTCAATAAAATGGCTGCTTCACCTAATTTGCTTGTTCAATCAAAATGGCTATCAGGGTCTTGCACTAATTATAGCTATTTATAATATGCCACCAAATTTGGTGAGTTTTGGGATATGACAAAGCCCCCAAAAGGCCAATTCATTTTAGCTCCATTCATTTTCAATTGGATAAAATGGCCGAAAAGGTCGCCTTTCGATTTATCGTACAACGTTGGTGCCAGAGAGTTTTCTGTACGTCTTGATGAATCGGGGAGGTGTACCAAATTACATGATCCTACGTGAAACTAAGGCCTATGTGGAGGGTAGTTTGAAAAATTCTAGGTGGCGCTATTGAGCCGTTTCTGTTGCGAATTTGGCCACGCCCCCAAAATATGTAATCTTTCACCAGTCCTAATGAGTCCACCAAATTTGGTGAGTTTTGGGATATGATAAATCCCCCAAAAGGCCAATTCATTTGAGATCCATTCATTTTCAATGGGATAAAAATGTCCAAAATGGCCGCCTTTCCATTTATCGTACAATGTTGGTGCCAGAGGATTTTCTGTGCGTCTTGCTGAATCGGGGAGGTGTACCAAATTTCATGATCCTATGTGAAACTAAGGCCTATGTGGAGGGTAGTTTGAAAAATTCTAGGTGGCGCTATTGAGCCGTTTCTGTTGCGAATTTGGCCACGCCCCCAAAATATGTAATCTTTTACCAGTCCTGATGAGTCCACCAAATTTGGTGAGTTTTGGGATATGACAAAGCCCCCAAAAGGCCAATTCATTCATTCATGCAAAGGAATTGAAGTACTGTATATGCTTTTGATTTTATTGAAAAACATTTTTAAAGCCATGTTGTGTCCACAGAGTGCAGTAGTTTTCTATAGGTGGACATTTGTCTGCAATGCAATGAAGAAAATGAAGAAAATTTACAACAGTTTGGTGTACTGTTTGTATTATTTTAACATGTTGAAATGTTTTTGCGCAGAGGTGTTAGTAACTTTTATTTACTATATTTGTTAAAATAAAAATCATATACAGTATTTTCTGGTGTATAGGTCGCACCTGTGTATAGGTCGCATTGTCCAATTATCACCAATAGATTGGAAAAATCCCTAGATAGGTAGCACCTACGTTTAGCTCTGCTGCAAATGTCTGCCACAGGAGTGCACAGCAAGGCTTTTAAGAAGATTAACACTTAAAAACAATTATTTGTTTGATAAAAATTATAGCAAATATATGTCTGAGCTGAACTTTTCCTTAATAAATGAACGTAATTGTGAAATGAGCTGGATTTTTAAATTTGTTTCGCCGAAAGTGATAACAAGCCATATATAGGTCGCACTGGTGTATAGGTCGCAGACCTTGAAAAAAACCATAAAAAGGTGCGACCTATACACCGGAAAATACGGTAATCACTGAGTCACTGGTTGGTGAGAGTAAGAAGTTCTCAGACATATGGCAACACGAGTTGAACACAAGCAAGTCAATGCATGTATTGCCATTTTGTTTCTACAATTATCAGTTAAATATCTCAATCAAAATGGCCACTTAACCTAATTTAATTGTTGAAATGGCTGCTTCACCTAATTTGCTTGTTCAATAAAATGGCTGCTTCACCTAATTTGCTTGATTGCTAAATTTTACAGTATTTTTAATGTTTTGCTTTGTCGGCCATCTTGGATTTTTGATTTGGATTCCGTACATGATAGAGGATTCCCTCAGCTACAACCTCACCAAATTTCGGCTCTCTATGTATAATGATGGCTGAGTTAAAGCCATTTGAAAGTAGCGTTGGTGGCCATCTTGGATTTTACAGTATTTTTAATGTTTTGCTTTGTCGGCCATCTTGGATTTTTGATTTGGATTCCGTACATGATAGAGGATTCCCTCAGCTACAACCTCACCAAATTTCAGCTCTCTATGAATAAAGATGGCTGAGTTAAAGCCATTTGAATGTAGCGTTGGCGGCCATCTTGGATTTTTACAGTTTTTTAATGTTTTACTTTGTCGGCCATCTTGGATTTTTGATTTGGATTCCGTACATGATAGATAATGCCCTCAGCTACAACCTCACCAAATTTCGGCTCTCTATGTATAATGATGGCTGAGTTAAAGCCATTTGAAAGTAGCGTTGGCGGCCATCTTGGATTTTTGATTTTTATATAGCATTTGATAGGAAACATTCTCAGCTATCACTACACCAAGTTTCAGCTCAATATCACTAAAATTGACCATTTTATAGTATTTTTACTTTTTTGCATTGTCGGCCATCTTGGATTTTTTTTTTGGATTCTATACATGATAGATAATGTCCTCAGCTACAACCTCACCAAATTTCAGCTCTCTATGTATAAAGATGGTCGAGTTATAACCATTTGAAAGTAGCGTTGGCGGCCATCAGCTGAAATTGGTCAAAAACAGCTGAATATTATCTAAAATAGCAGAAATAAGCTTAAATTAGCAGCAGGATTTAGTAAGAGCTTAATTGGGAATAATCTGAAACATCTTAAACAATCTGAAATCTGAAATAATCTGAAATAAGCAAAAAAAGTGGAAATTATCTGAAAAAAGCTTAAGATAGCAAAAACAGCTGAATATTATCTAAAATATTAGAAATAGGCTTAAATTATCTGAAGTAATTAGAAATAGCATAATTGTGAATAATCTAAAATATCTTAAACAATCTGAAATCAGAAAAAATCTGAACTAAGCAGAAATAAGCAAAATAAAGTTGAAATTATCTGAAAAAAGCTTAAGATAGCAAAAACAGCTGAATATTATCTGAAATAGCAGAAAGAAGCTTAAAAGTCTTAGAAATTAGTAGAGAGAGTACAGTTTTGCAGAATTATGCTGGAAAAAGTTGAAATGAGTTCAAATAATGTGGAATTTGTTGAAACAAGCCTAAATTAGCATTAAAACAGCTTAATAGTAGCTAAAATAGCAGAAGAAGCTGAAACTAGCAGAAATAAGCACAAAGCAGCATCATCTGAATAATCTAAAATATCTGAAACAATCTGAAATCTGAAAAAATCTGAACTAAGCAAAAATAAGCAAAATAAAGTTGAAATTATCTGAAAAAAGCTTAAGATAGCAAAAACAGCTGAATATTATCTGAAATAGCAGAAAGAAGCTTAAATGTCTTAGAAATTAGTAGAGAGAGTACATTTTTGTAGAATTAGGCTGGAAAAAGTTGAAATGAGTTCAAATAATGTAAAATTTGTTGAAACAAGCCTAAATTAGCATAAAAACAGCTTAATAGTAGCTAAAATAGCAGAAGAAGCTGAAACTAGCAGAAATAAGCACAAAGCAGCATAATATGAAGTATCTGAAACAATCTGAAATTGAAAAAAATCTGAAATAAGTAGAAATAAGCAAAATAAAGTTGAAAATATCTGAATAAAGCTGAAATTGGCCAAAAACAGCTGAACAACAGCTAAAACAAGCAGAAACAATCTTAAATTACCAGAAGGAAGTTGGTAGAGCATGGTTTTGCTGAATTAGGCTGAAAAAAGTTGGATTGATTAAAAAAAATTGTTGAAATAGCTGAAAAAGCTGAAATTTGCATAAAACAGCTAAATAGTAGCTAAAATAAGCAGAAATAATCTGAAATTACCAGAAGGAAGTTGGTAGAGCATGGTTTTGCTGAATTAGGCTGAAAAAAGTTGGATTGATTTAAAAAAATTGTTGAAATAGCTGAAAAAGCTGAAATTTGCATAAAACAGCTAAATAGTAGCTAAAGTAGCAAAAATATGTTAACCTTTGAAAAATTTGCTGAAAGGAGCATAATGATCTCAAATTAGCAGAAATAAGTCAGTAGATGTACAAAAATGTTGAAGTAAGCTACATTAGGCTGAAAAGAGTGCAACACAGTTCAAGAAACAGCTGAAATCAGCTGAAAGTAGCTGAAATATTTTTTTTAAATGTACAAGGTAGCTGAAGGAAGCCGAGATGGTCCAAAATGTGAAAAAAGTAGAGAAATATTGTAAAGAGTTCCAAAGATATCAAGGATGTAAAATGAGCTCCATTCATTTTCAATGGGAAAAAAGTGGCCGAAAAGGCTAAATATTTCAAAAAGCTAAAGTTGCACCAATACCAAAAGTCATAGCCGGATTGTCCTAAATGAGCTGAACATTTTGATATATGAAATGTTGAAATCGCACGAAAACTGTAGGAGGAGTAGCGTGCCGAAAAACGTACGGATGGAAGATAGTAACCGGAATAATAAGTTGAATAAATATAAACAGAATCACTATAGTGTGAATGCCTATGTGGCATTCACACAATAAATATAAACACAATCTCTATAGTGTGAATGCCTTGTTGGCATTCACACAACTAGAAAAACCGCATTTCCTGCGAAAATGCACGTGTGAATGCCTTAGCGCCGCTCCGCCCTTCTCGCGGCGACCGCGGGAAGTCGAGCTGGTCCACCCCGAAACACTCTCGTGCCTTTCCCGTACCCGTTCGGCACCCAGTGCGTGCACTCAATTTGGTCCACATTCCAAAATGGCCGCCTTCCCATTTATCGTACAACGTTGACGCCAGAGGGTTTTCTGTGCGTCTTGGTGAATTGGACAAGTGTACCAAATTTCATGATCCTACGTGAAACTAAGGCCAATGCGGAGGGTAATTTGAAATATTCTAGGTGGCGCTCTTGAGCCCTTTCTGTTGCAATTTTGGCCACGCCCCCAAAATATGTAATTTTTCACCAGTCCTGACGAGTCTGCCAAATTTGGTGAGTTTTGGGATATGATAAAGCTCCCAAAAGGCCAAACGTATTGTGACGGCGTTACGTCTGATTCGCCACATCGCCACGCCCACATGCTCCACCCAAAACGGTCAGTGTTGGAAAGCTTGTTACACCAACATGTCTTCGGTCACTGGACACACCGTCACGCTGATTAGGTAACAGGTGTCCGATCGGGACGTTCAATGTACAACTGTACACTTCCTGTTGTGAGGGGGCGTGGCTTAATTAATGTCATGATTTGACCATTCAGTATTGCAAGGGACCGGATGTGGGTCAATCACTGAAGGTTTGATGTATTAAATAGTTTTCGTGTAGGTGCTATTAGTGTTTCGTTTGTGACGGCGTTACGTCTGATTCGCCACGTCGCCACGCCCACATGCTCCACCCAAAACGGTCAGTGTTGGAAAGCTTGTTACAGCAACATGTCTTTGGTCACTGGACAGACCGTCATGCTGATTAGTCAACAGGTGTCCGATCGGGACCTTCAATGTACAACTGTACACTTCCTGTTGTGAGGGGGCGTGGCTTAATTAATGTCATGATTTGACCATTCAGTATTGTAGGGGACCGGTTGTGGGTCAATCACTGAAGGTTTGATGTATTAGACAGTTTACGTGTAGGTGCTATTAGTGTTTCGTTTTTCATGGCGAGATGCCTAACTTTGAGGCCAGGCCACGCCCCTTCAGCATATATGAAAACGCAAGGTTTTGATAAATATTTACTCCCCCATGTCTGAATGATGAGTCTGCCAAATTTGATGAGTTTTAGGATACGATAAAGCCCCCAAAAGGCCATTTCATTTTAGCTCCATTCATTTTCAATGGGAAAAAAATGGCCGAAAAGGCTAAATATCTCAAAAAGCTAAAGTTGCACCATTACCAAAAGTCATTGCTGGATTGTCCTGAACGAGCTGAACATTTTGATATATGATATGTTGAAATGGCACGAAAACTGTAGGAGGAGTAGGACGCCAAAAAACGTACGGACGGAAGATAGTAACATATAAGAATAATAATAATAATAATAAATATAAACACAATCTCTATAGTGTGAATGCCTTGTTGGCATTCACACAAATATAAACACAATCTCTATAGTGTGAATGCCTTGTTGGCATTCACACAACTAGAAAAACCGCATTTCCTGCGAAAATGCACGTGTGAATGCCTTAGCGCCGCTCCGCCCTTCTCGCGGCGACCGCGGGAAGTCGAGCTGGTCCACCCCGAAACGCTCTCGTGCCTTTCCCGTACCAGTTCGGCACCTAGTGCGTGCACTCGATTTGGTCCACATTCCAAAATGGCCGCCTTCCCATTTATCGTACAACGTTGACGCCAGAGGGTTTTCTGTGCGTCTTGGTGAATTGGACAAGTGTACCAAATTTCATGATCCTACGTGAAACTAAGGCCAATGCGGAGGGTAGTTTGAAATTTTCTAGGTGGCGCTCTTGAGCCGTTTCTGTTGCAATTTTGGCCACGCCCCCAAAATATGTAATTTGTTCACCAGTCCTGACGAGTCTGCCAAATTTGGTGAGTTTTGGGATATGATAAAGCCCCCAAAATGCCAAACGTATTGTGACGGCGTTACGTCTGATTCGCCACATCGCCACGCCCACATGCTCCACCCAAAACGGTCAGTGTTGGAAAGCTTGTTACAGCAACATGTCTTCGGTCACTGGACGGACCGTCACGCTGATTAGGTAACAGGTGTCTGATCGGGACATTCAATGTACAACTGTACACTTCCTGTTGTGAGGGGGCGTGGCTTAATTATTGTCATGATTTGACCATTCAGTATTGCAGGGGACCGGATGTGGGTCAATCACTGAAGGTTTGATGTATTAGACTGTTTTCGTGTAGGTGCTATTAGTGTTTCGTTTGTGACGGCGTGACGGCTGATTCGCCACATCGCCACGCCCACATGCTCCACCCAAAACGGTCAGTGTTGGAAAGCTTGTTACAGCAACATGTCTTCGGTCACTGGACAGACCGTCCCGCTGATTAGGTAACAGGTGTCCGATCGGGACGTTCAATGTATAACTGTACACTTCCTGTTGTGAGGGGGCGTGGCTTAATTAATGTCATGATTTGACCATTCAGTATTGCAGGGGAGTGGTTGTGGGTCAATCACTGAAGGTTTGATGTATTAGACGGTTTTCGTGTAGGTGCTATTAGTGTTTCGTTTTTCATGGCGAGATGCCTAACTTTGAGGCCAGGCCACGCCCCTTCAGCATATATGAAAATGCGAGGTTTTGATCATTTGTTACTCCTGCATGTCTGAGTGATGAGTCTGCCAAATTTGGTGAGTTTTAGGGTATGATAAAGCCCCCAAAAGACCATTTCATTTTAGCTCCATTCATTTTCAATGGGAAAAAAATGGCCGAAAAGGCTTAATATTTCAAAAAGCGCAAGTTGCAGCATTACCAAAAGTCATAGCTGGATTGTCCTGAACGAGCTGAACATTTTGATATATGAATCGTTGAAATGGCACAAATACTCTAGGAGGAGTAGGATGCCAAAAAACGTACGGATGGAAGATAGTAACATCTATAAAGTATAACTAGAAAAACCGCATTTCCTACGAAAATGCACGTGTGAATGCCTTAGCGCCGCTCCGCCCTTCTCGCGGCGACCGCGGGAAGTCGAGCTGGTCCACCCCGAAACACTCTCGTGCCTTTCCCGTACCCGTTCGGCACCTAGTGCGTGCACTCAATTTGGTCCACATTCCAAAATGGCCGCCTTCCCATTTATCGTACAACGTTGACGCCAGAGGGTTTTCTGTGCGTCTTGGTGAATTGGACAAGTGTACCAAATTTCATGATCCTACGTGAAACTAAGGCCAATGCGGAGGGTAGTTTGAAATTTTCTAGGTGGCGCTCTTGAGCCCTTTCTGTTGCAATTTTGGCCACGCCCCCAAAATATGTAATTTTTCACCAGTCCTGACGAGTCTGCCAAATTTGGTGAGTTTTGGGATATGATAAAGCTCCCAAAAGGCCAAACGTATTGTGACGGCGTTACGTCTGATTCGCCACATCGCCACGCCCACATGCTCCACCCAAAACAACCAGTCGTGGAAAGCTTGTTACAGCAACATGTCTTCGGTCACTGGACAGACCGTCACGCTGATTAGGTAACAGGTGTCCGATCGGGATGTTCAATGTACAACTGTACACTTCCTGTTGTGAGGGGGCGTGGCTTAATTATTGTCATGATTTGACCATTCAGTATTGCAGGGGACCGGATGTGGGTCAATCACTGAAGGTTTGATGTATTAGACTGTTTTCGTGTAGGTGCTATTAGTGTTTCGTTTGTGACGGCGTGACGGCTGATTCGCCACATCGCCACGCCCACATGCTCCACCCAAAACGGTCAGTGTTGGAAAGCTTGTTACAGCAACATGTCTTCGGTCACTGGACAGACCGTCCCGCTGATTAGGTAACAGGTGTCCGATCGGGACGTTCAATGTATAACTGTACACTTCCTGTTGTGAGGGGGCGTGGCTTAATTAATGTCATGATTTGACCATTCAGTATTGCAGGGGAGTGGTTGTGGGTCAATCACTGAAGGTTTGATGTATTAGACGGTTTTCGTGTAGGTGCTATTAGTGTTTCGTTTTTCATGGCGAGATACCTAACTTTGAGGCCAGGCCACGCCCCTTCATCATATATGAAAACATGAGGTTTTGATCATTTTTTACTCCCCCATGTCTGAGTGATGAGTCTGCCAAATTTGGTAAGATTTAGGATATGATAAAGCTCCCAAACGGCCATTTCATTTTAGCTCCATTCATTTTCAATGGGAAAAAGATGGCCGAAAAGGCTGAATATCTCAAAAAGCTAAAGTTGCATCATTACCAAAAGTCATAGCTGGATTGTCCTGAGCGAGCTGAACATTTTGATATATGATTTGTTGAATTGGCACAAAAACTGTAGGAGGAGTAGCGTGCCAAAAAACGTACGGATGGAAGATAGTAACTGGAATAATATTAAATATAAACACAATCTCTATAGTGTGAATGCCTTGTTGGCATTCACACAACTAGAAAAACCGCATTTCCTACGAAAATGCACGTGTGAATGCCTTAGCGCCGCTCCGCCCTTCTCGCGACGACCGCGGGAAGTCTAGCTGGTCCACCCCGAAACACTCTCGTGCCTTTCCCGTACCCGTTCGGCACCCAATGCGTGCACCCGATTTGGTCCACATTCCAAAATGGCCGCCTTCCCATTTATCGTACACCGTTGATGCCAGAGGGTTTTCTGTGCGTCTTTGTGAATTGGACAAGCGTACCAAATTTCATGATCCTACGTGAAACTAAGGCCAATGCGAAGGGTAGTTTGAAATTTTCTAGGTGGCGCTCTTGAGCCGTTTCTGTTGCAATTTTGGCCACGCCCCCAAAATATGTAATCGTTCACCAGTCCTGATGAGTCTGCCAATTTTGGTGAGTTTTGGGATATGAAAAAGCCCCCAAAATGCTATTTCATTTTAGCTCCATTCATTTTCAATGGGATAAAAATGGCCGAAAATGTCGCCTTTCCTTTCATCGTACAACGTTGGTGCCAGAGGGTTTTCTGTGCGCCTTGGTGAATCGGGGAGGTGTACCAAATTTCATGATCCTACGTGAAACTAAGGCCAATGCGGAGGGTAGTTTGAAATATTCTAGGTGGCGCTCTTGAGCCGTTTCTGTTGCAATTTTGGCCACGCCCCCAAAATATGTAATTTTTCACCAGTCCTGACGAGTCTGCCAAATTTGGTGAGTTTTGGGATATGATAAAGCTCCCCAAAGGCCAAACGTATTGTGACGGCGTTACGTCTGATTCGCCACATCGCCACGCCCACATGCTCCACCCAAAACAGTCATTGTTGGAAAGCTTGTTACAACACTATGTCTTTGGTCACTGGACAGACCGTCACGCTGATTAGGTAACAGGTGTCCAATCCGGACGTTCAATGTACAACTGTACACTTCCTGTTGTGAGGGGGCGTGGCTTAATTATTGTCATGATTTGACCAGTCAGTATTGCAGGGGACCGGATGTGGGTATATCACTGAAGGTTTGATGTATTAGACAGTTTTCGTGTAGGTGCTATTAGTGTTTCGTTTGTGATGGCGTTACGTCTGATTCGCCATATTGCCACGCCCACATGCTCCACCCAAAACGGTCAGTGTTGGAAAGCTTGTTACAGCAACATGTCTTTGGTCACTGGACAGACCGTCACGCTGATTAGGTAACAGGTGTCCGATCGGGACGTTCAATGTACAACTGTACACTTCCTGTTGTGAGGGGGCGTGGCTTAATTAATGTCATGATTTGACCATTCAGTATTGCAGGGGACTGGTTGTGGGTCAATCACTGAAGGTTTGATGTATTAGACAGTTTTCGTGTAGGTGCTATTAGTGTTTCGTTTTTCATGGCGAGATACCTAACTTTGAGGCCAGGCCACGCCCCTTCATCATATATGAAAACATGAGGTTTTGATCATTTGTTACTCCTGCATGTCTGAGTGATGAGTCTGCCAAATTTGGTGAGATTTAGGATATAATAAAGCCCCCAAACGGCCATTTCATTTTAGCTCCATTCATTTTCAATGGGAAAAAGATGGCCGAAAAGGCTGAATATCTCAAAAAGCTAAAGTTGCAGCATTACCAAAAGTCATAGCCGGATTGTCCTAAATGAGCTGAACATTTTGATATATGAATTGTTGAAATCGCACCAAAACTGTGCGAGTAGTTACATGCCAAAAAACGTACGGAATGAAGATAGTAACATCTATAAACTGTAGATAATAATAATAATAAAAATATAAACACAATCTCTATAGTGTGAATGCCTTGTTGGCATTCACACAAAAAAAACGTACGGAATGAAGATAGTAACATCTATAAACTGTAGATAATAATAATAATAAATATAAACACAATCTCTATAGTGTGAATGCCTTGTTGGCATTCACACAATAATAATACTAGAAAAACCGCATTTCCTGCGAAAATGCACGTGTGAATGCCTTAGTGCCGCTCCGCCCTTCTCGCGGCGACCGCGGGAAGTCGAGCTGGTCCGCCCCGAAACACTCTCGTGCCTTTCCCGTACCCGTTCGGCACCCAGTGCGTGCACTCAATTTGGTCCACATTCCAAAATGGCCGCCTTCCCATTTATCGTACAACGTTGACGCCAGAGGGTTTTCTGTGCGTCTTGGTGAATTGGACAAGTGTACCAAATTTCATGATCCTACGTGAAACTAAGGCCAATGCGGAGGGTAGTTTGAAATTTTCTAGGTGGCGCTCTTGAGCCCTTTCTGTTGCAATTTTGGCCACGCCCCCAAAATATGTAATTTTTCACCAGTCCTGACGAGTCTGCCAAATTTGGTGAGTTTTGGGATATGATAAAGCTCCCAAAAGGCCAAACGTATTGTGACGGCGTTACGTCTGATTCGCCACATCGCCACGCCCACATGCTCCACCCAAAACAACCAGTCGTGGAAAGCTTGTTACAGCAACATGTCTTCGGTCACTGGACAGACCGTCACGCTGATTAGGTAACAGGTGTCCGATCGGGACGTTCAATGTACAACTGTACACTTCCTGTTGTGAGGGGGCGTGGCTTAATTATTGTCATGATTTGACCATTCAGTATTGCAGGGGACCGGATGTGGGTCAATCACTGAAGGTTTGATGTATTAGACTGTTTTCGTGTAGGTGCTATTAGTGTTTCGTTTGTGACGGCGTGACGGCTGATTCGCCACATCGCCACGCCCACATGCTCCACCCAAAACGGTCAGTGTTGGAAAGCTTGTTACAGCAACATGTCTTCGGTCACTGGACAGACCGTCCCGCTGATTAGGTAACAGGTGTCCGATCGGGACGTTCAATGTATAACTGTACACTTCCTGTTGTGAGGGGGCGTGGCTTAATTAATGTCATGATTTGACCATTCAGTATTGTAGGGGACCGGTTGTGGGTCAATCACTGAAGGTTTGATGTATTAGACGGTTTTCGTGTAGGTGCTATTAGTGTTTCGTTTTTCATGGCGAGATTCCTAACTTTGAGGCCAGGCCACGCCCCTTCAGCATATATGAAAACGCAAAGTTTTGATAATTTTTTACTCCCCCATGTCTGAGTGATGAGTCTGCCAAATTTGGTGAGATTTAGGATATGTTAAATCCTCCAAAAGGCCATTTCATTTTAGCTCCATTCATTTTCAATGGGAAAAAAATGGCCGAAAAGGCTAAATAATTCAAAAAGCTAAAGTTGCAGCATTACCAAAAGTCATAGCCGGATTGTCCTGAACGAGCTGGACATTTTGATATATGAATTGTTGAAATGGCACCAAAACTGTGCGAGTAGTTACATGCCAAAAAACGTACGGAATGAAGATAGTAACATCTATAAATATAAACACAATCTCTATAGTGTGAATGCCTTGTTGGCATTCACACAAATATAAACACAATCTCTATAGTGTGAATGCCTTGTTGGCATTCACACAAATATAAACACAATCTCTATAGTGTGAATGCCTTGTTGGCATTCACACAATAATAAATATAAACACAATCTCTATAGTGTGAATGCCTTGTTGGCATTCACACAAATATAAACACAATCTCTATAGTGTGAATGCCTTGTTGGCATTCACACAATTAAGCTCCCGGTAGGACTGGATGGCGCCTTGCATGGCAGTCTGCCGCTACCGGTGTATGAATGGGTGGATGGTTGGTATTGTAAAGCGCTTTTGGGCCACTCATATGGGGCTGGAAAGCGCTATATAAATAAGCTCCATTTACCATTCCAAGCTTCAGATGGGAGTATACTGCCAGGCAGCGATCCATCAAAGCCCAAATGGATGTTCATTCAGCCGCTGCACTCAGCATATGTGCACGGCCGACGACCCAAACAAGAGAGATCCCAAAATATCTGACATGTCAGAGCAGGGTCCGTGTCTGAATAATGCAGAATGCAGGCAGAAGCAGGGATTTAATGCACTTTGATGACCATGAAAGGACAAACGCCCCACCTCAGCTCCGACCTTCTGCCTCTTTTACTCAGCTGCGCGCGTCAGCCAATCGTTAATAACTATATAAGCAGTCATGGCTTAATTAAAAATGTTGTGGGGGGTGTTCGGGTTTGGACTTGTAATTCCTGCTAATTTTTCGGGTTGGGATCGGAAATGATGGCTATGGGCTGGGGCCGGTTCGGGTTGGATTTTTTTTAGGCCCAAATGACAACTCAATTTTTTGTTTCATGTCAGTCAAACTTCCTTTACATGGGGTGTCAATATGTGGTTTCATCTCAAGGATGCGGTAATGTAACAGTGTGGATGCAATCTATCGTAAAACACCAAAGAAGAAGAATAACTTCCTTTAGGGCATATTTTGAGCTGGAGCAGTGAGACACACATGAACTTGGCATGAACTTGTGTGCACACTGCTCCAGCTCAAAATACACTGTAAGGGATGTTCCTTTTCTTCTTTGGTGTTTTACAGTGGATTGCATCCCCTCTGTTGCATCACCGCCTCCTTGAGATGAAACCACATGTTGACACCCCATATAAAGGAAGTTTCATTGACGTGAAACGGAAATCTGTTAATCTGCATTTTATTACTCCGTGGCTTTCTCAAGGACCCAGATGTGTGAGACACAAAAAACTGAATTTTGGACGGAAATGGAATTATAGAACTGAAAATGAAAGTTGTCAAAACTAAATTTTCTATACAACAAAATACATTTTCAAACCATTAAATTCAGTTTCATCCACCCATTATATTTTACCCACTTCTTCCATTTTGGATCATGGGGGTCGCCGGTGTCCATGTCCAGCAATCACTGTGCGAGGGGACGGGGTACACCCTGGACAGGTCTCCAGTCCATCACAGGGACACACAGAGACAAACAACCATTCTCTCTCACACCTAGAGACAATTTAGAGTTACCAATCATGCATCAATCAATGCATGTTTTTGGTCTGTGGGAGGAAACTGGAGTACCTGGAGAAAACCTACACATGCACGGAGAGAACATACAATCTCCACGCAGAAAGGCCCCTGGACCGGGATTTGAACCAGGGACCTGCTCGCTGAGGCAGCAGCTCTACCAGTTGCGCCACCGTGCTGCTAAATTCAGTTTCAATTTACTGACATTTAGGCCCTGTTTACACGGATACTGTGGGGGGAAACGGAGGTTTTGGGTATGTTAATTAGATTAAAAGTTTTACGTTTACACGGGCGAATTCAAGTGTTTACACGATCTGCTCGAATCTCCCCCTCCCTCATGACCCCCCCTCCTCCCCTCATGAATTCACTGTAGTTACCATGCCGGGCCATTAGATGGCGCTGTGAATTTTTGAAACTTCACCTATTGCGCATGCGTGCTGCGTCAGTCTGTTTTCCTCTCTGGCTAAAAGTTCAGCTAACAACAAGTTGTTGTCAACAAGTTAACAAGTTAAAGCTGGAATTTGGAGAAGAGTCGACACATTTGACACCAAGTGGGACCGCTTCATCTAACAGGCTGCACACCAGTTGCTGAGAGGACCTGAACCGAGTTGACAATGTCTGACTTTAGTCTGTGAAAATCAGCCGAGTTACAGCAGCGCTACAACAAGGTACATAATATTCTTAATAATTTTTTCCTTGTGTTAACTTCGATCACAGAACAACCAACTGAGGTTTTATTTTTTTATTTTTTTCCTGCAAGGTCGAAGCTCTCGTTCCACGAAGCGGACCGGTTCGGATGTGGGTCCAGTGTCCACCAGGTCCAGGATGAAGACAACAGAGTCCAGTTCATTAAAGTTCGGTTAACGTGTTTTTAAAAGTGTTCAATTTAATTCTCAGTGTTTGTGATGTACAGTTTGTGGTGTTGAATAAATAAATAAATAAAAAATCAACCTGGTGTCTTCATTTTCAACATGCAGCATGTTAGGCATGACGCAATGAGTCCATCCATCCATCCATCCATCCATTTTCTTCCGCTTATCCGGGGTCGGGTCGCGGGGGTAGCAGCCTAAGTAGGGAGGCCCAGACTTCCCTCTCCCCAGCCACTTGGAGCAGCTCCTCTGGGGGAATCCCAAGGCGTTCCCAGGCCAGCCGAGAAACATAGTCCCTCCAGCGTATCCTGGGTCTTCCTCTGGGTCTCCTCCCGGTGGGACATGCCCGGAACACCTCACCAGGGAGGCGTCCAGGAGGCATCCTAACCAGATGCCCGAGCCACCTCAACTGGCTCCTCTCGATGTGGAGAAGCAGCGGCTCTACTCCGAGTCCCTCCCGGATGACTGAGCTTCTCACCCTATCTCTAAGGGAGAGTCCAGACACCCTGCGGAGAAAACTCATTTCAGCCGCTTGTATCCGAGATCTTGTTCTTTCGGTCATAACCCAAAGCTCATGACCATAGATGAGGGTGGGAACGTAGATCGATCGGTAAATTGAGAGCTTTGCCTTTTGACTCAGCTCTCTCTTCACCACGACAGACCGGTACAGCGCCCGCTTCACTGCGGACGCTGCACCTATCCGCCTATCGATCTCACGCTCCAGTTTTCCCTCATTCGTGAACAAGATCCCGAGATACTTAAACTCCTCCACTTGGGGCAGGACCTCCTCCCCGACCCGGAGAGGGCACGCTACCCTTTTCCGGCTCAAGACCATGGCCTCGGATTTGGAGGAACTGATCCTCATCCCGGCCGCATCGCATTCAGCTGCAAACCGCTCCAGTGAAAGCTGTAGATCACGAGCTGATGAAGCCAATAGGACCACATCATCTGCAAAAAACAGAGAAGCGATTCTAAGGCCACCAAAACGGATCCTCTCAACACCTTGGCTGCGCCTAGAAATTCTGTCCATAAAAGTTATAAACAGAATCGGTGACAAAGGGCAACCTTGGCGGAGTCCAACTCTCACCGGAAACGAGCCTGACTTACTGCCGGCAATGCGGACCAAGCTCTGACACCGGTCGTACAGGGACCTAACAGCCCATATCAATGGGCCTGGTACCCCATACTCCCGGAGTACCAATGAGTCCAGATAGATTAATTTAGCTAAGATAAATTTATATATCTCCGACGCTAACATAAATACTGTTTATTATTGTTTAACTGTTATTAAATAGCACATTTTAGTATGTTATAGTGCAGCGTGACACGTGAAATGTCCGCCTGCCTCGTTCAATAAGCAGCGACATAAGAACTGGATCCAGCTGTGTTCCAACACAGATGCAGGTAATTCAGATGTAGATTAATTAAATATGACACTCAAAATATATTCCATCAGCTGTAGTTCAGAAAGTGGTGCTGTCCAGTCCACCGCCATTGTTAGAAATGCCGTCTGTCCGCGCGTGCATGCGGCGCGCATGTGTTTAAATAAAAGCTCAGCAGGAGATGTTTACATTATCAGCGGGGGGTCAGCGAAAAAGATCCACCCTGAGAGCTGGATCAGAAAAGCATCGGATTCAAAGAGGGGGGTCAGTGAACTCGTGTAAACGAGGAGCACAACCGCAGAGAGAAAGGAGCGGTTCCACTCAAAATATGCGCTGTGTAAACAGGGCCTTATTTTCAAACCAATGGATTTAATTTCAAATTACGCAAATACAGATTCAGTTTGAGCAATTCAAATTCAGTTTCTGATGGTACAAGTTCCTGCCCAGAGCTGTTGGCAGTTGTCCAAAGTTTTGTAATAAATATGATGAAATCTACACCGGATCTTTTGGGAATCACTTTTTTTCCATGACAAAGAATTAAAAAATCTATGGAAATCCATGAATGAAAACAAAGTCCAGAAGGCTGCTTCAGGGTCAGAGTTCATGAGGCTTGCAGGCTCAAGGGAGAAGCTGTTTCTTTCTGTCTAAACGTTTGAGACTACACAGCCTTCTTCTAGCTGAGGAGGTGAACAGTTCCTGAGCAAAATGTTTGTTGTTCTGGTTCTGTAGCGTCTGGTGTAAAAGTCCTGTACTGTAGTGGGGTTACTGCTGACCACTGATGAGCTGGTCCAGTCAGCATCATTAGTTCAGCTCAGAAACACAATGAACCCTGACAAGATGTGCAAGGTCACAGAACTCAGACCTTTTGATTTTTGTACTGAGTACTGTATTCTACATTTGCAGAAATATTTATCCACCTATTTTACATTTGAAATTTATTATTCTTGTACCCACAGAACTTGGTCTCAGGACACTTACTGTATTTTGTTGGCTAAATGGATCCAAATGTATTGACCTGCTGTTATTTAGAGACTTTCTGATGAGACCTGTACGGACCAAAAGTACTTTCTTCCTTCCCTAAAAGCTGCTCTTGACTCAGAATGAGGGGTTTGCTGGTTTTCACAATAAGGAAATCATGTTAAATTGGGAAACATTTCTGACTTTTATGATCCCCAAGTTAACAAAAGTTTTGTTAACTTGGGGCATACTTGTTATGCCCCAAGTTTGTTACAAAACAACAAGTAAATACAAGTACAAACTCCTCAGCTCAGCGCAGTAAATGTTTCAGTGAGCAGCCCCTTGTGTGTTATCGCTTCTGGATTACCAGTGGTGGAGAAAGTACTCAAAGTACAAACAGACAAAAATGTACTCTAGTAAAAGTAGAAGTACCATATTAAGGTTTTTACTTAAGTAAAAGTAAATAAGTAATGTATGTGATTGTATTAAAGTAAAAGTACTTGCTGAATTTCCTAATCCAATGGTCTACAATATCATTAAGTGTGCGTACCATATGTATATTTTCTGTAATACATTAATAGTGTTGAGCCATTTTAATGAACAATGCTGCAGATAATACATGTTTTTATTGTGTTTACTCTATGACATGTTCACACTTGGACTTGTGATTATGTGCAGCAGAATTTTTGAGATGACATGCAGAGATAAATGTAACTAAGCAAAATAAGAAAGAGGAATGATTATACCTTTGAAAGTTTTTATTTAACACAAAGAAAAACCAATGTGTCATTTTAACTGAATTAAACACATTTAAGTAAAATATTTTAACTTCCTGACACCATTTTCAAAACTTGGATGTGAGTGTTGAGACATTTGGAGACTTCTCTTGTCTCCTAACATCATGAACAGACACATTTTAATATTGCAGCAAGAATTTCTTGTTCAAGTTCAGAAGAAGTTGGTTTTTAAAGTTTTTGAGTCCAGTCTGGCTCTTTTGGGGGAAAACATGAAGATTATTATTGTTTAATCTGATTGTTGGAAAAAGTTGGTTGAAGATTATTATTGTTTACATGGTTGATTATTGTTGTTTAATCTGATTGTTGGAAGTAAGGGGCAGATATAATAAGATTTATTCTTCTTTCTGCTACCTTTCATTTTTTTACATTTTGTACACTATCATTTATGAGATTGTCTTGTATTGTTTCTTTTGTAAAAAAAAAAATGAACAAATTTAATAAACATAAACATAAACATCTGTCCTGCTGTACTGAACAGTCTTTCAATAATATTTCAATAGTCTTTCAATAATATTTCAATAGTCTTTCAATAATATTTCAATAGTCTTTCAATAATATTTCAATAGTCTTTCAATAATATTTCAATAGTCTTTCAATAATATTTCAATAGTCTTTCAATAATATTTCAATAGTCTTTCAATAATATTTCAATAGTCTTTCAATAATATTTCAATAGTCTTTCAATAATATTTCAATAGTCTTTCAATAATATTTCAATAGTCTTTCAATAGTCTTTCAATAATATTTCAATAGTCTTTCAATAATATTTCAATAGTCTTTCAATAATATTTCAACAGTCTTTCAATAGTCTTTCAATAAGGCCATGCATGGGTGTTGTGTATCTTCTGGCTGACTCTCCACGGTGGAATCCATTTTGGGTGTGCTAGTGGTGCTGTGGGTGCTCCCAGTTCAATGATGTATATACTAGAATATACATCATTGGTCCAGCTCTTCTTGAAGGCAGGTCTAATGTTACCTGTCCACTTTGCAGTGATTCAATAGACCAACTCTCTTGACATCAGTTACTTTCAAACTAATGAAAAATCAAAAAACTGCAACGTGAATGTAACTTGTAACTCAACACATTATAGAAATGTAGTGTAGTAGAAAGTAGTACTTTCTACTACACTACATTTCACTACATTTCTATCTGTACTTTCAAAGTACAGATACTTCATGTAAAATGTAGTGGAGTAAAAGTACCCATATTTAATTCTACTTAAGTAAAGTACAGATACATAAAAAATGTACTTAAGTACAGTAACAAAGTACTTGTACTTAGTTACATCCTACCACTGTGGATTACTAAAAGTGGCAAGTTTGAAAGAAAAAAAAAATACTGAATTTTTTGGGGGTAATAAGAAAAGGCTGCTTATTTTTACCAAAGATATAAAAGTCTCTCATGGGCACCAGTGACCCCAGTGATGCTGAAAAGGAAGAAGCTGGTAAAGATGGTTGGATGGATGATAGATGATGGATGGATGAATGATAGATTATAGATGATGGATGGACGATGGATGGATGGATGGATGATAGATGATGGATGAATAAAAGTTTGAAAAAGTTTTATTAACATTTGGAAAAAGTTCTGTTGATATCAATAAATACATTTAAAGCTTTAAATTAAACAAACAGGGAAATGAACTAAAGTTTCTAAACACGGTTTAATGTCATTTAATATTTAAACTCTGATAATCAGTAACTGTTTTATCTGTAAGAAAACCAAATGTTGCACCACAACACATTAACATTAAAATGGATCATCTTTGTTCTTTAGATGGATAAGTTTGTGGCCAGCAGACTAAACTACCAGACTGATACATGTCAAAACATTAAAAATGCTGATATTCATTTTATGATTATGAAACTGCACCTAACACTTTTGAAAATAGATTTTACACTAAAAATCAGTGTGTTGAAAAAACCTCTTTTAAAAAAAACATGGAAAAACTGAGCATAAAACACAAGCATTCAGTAAAACTACAAATGTTCTTGTTTTTATTTTTTTATTGCAACCATTTCTCAGAAAAATAATATAAAATCAGACCTTACTGAACTCAAAGGTCAAATAAAGACAAACATGCAGTGCTGAGGAGATTGCGTATTTATAACGTGCAGGTTTCAGTATTTCTCAGAGTAACAAGAACCGTTAGCTGCTCCAAAGAGTGGTTCAAAGAAATAATTATCTTTTGTTGTTTTGATTTTCCCAACGGAAACATTATGATTGCAAAACATTGGCCAGTGGTGAGAGGACTGCCATTTATTGTTTAGTGTGTCATGATTACAGCAGAAATGGAATGGCGTTTTTAAAAATAAATATGAGGTTAACGACAGAATGTAATGTACGGTATATTTATATGTGTACATGTATATTTCAAAACCACTTGGAAGAGCAGTGAAAAAACAAAACAATATGAAGAAACCAAAGCTTAGTTGTAGCTTGTCATGTTAATTTCAAGAATCACAAGAAAAC
>JBBPBX010054772.1:0-12706 GCA_038048925.1 Garcialebias charrua | reverse complement strand
ACAGACGGAAAAACATTGTCATTCCTTATGTTGCTGGAGTCTCAGAGAATTTCAGAAGGATTTTCAACAAACACAACATCCCAGTACATTTCAAACCCAGCAGGACTCTCAGACAGAGGCTGGTCCACCCTAAGGACAGAACCCCCACACACAAACAGAGTGGTGTGGTGTATGCAGTCCAGTGCAGCGAGGTCTGCTCAGACCGTTACATTGGAGAAACGAAGCAGCCTCTTCACAGACGAATGTCCCAACACAGGAGAGCCACCACCTCTGGACAAAACTCCGCTGTTCACCTCCACCTCACGGACAAGGGACACTCATTTGAGGATGAAAATGTGCAAATTTTGGACCGAGAGCACAGATGGTTTGAGAGGGGTGTTAAGGAAGCTTTGTATGTTAAGAGAGAAAAACCTTCTCTTAACAGAGGAGGAGGTCTGAGATTTCAACTTTCCAAGACTTACAACTCAGTTTTGGGACTGATTCACAAACGTTTTACACCGGATGGGAGCAGAGGTGTCTTGTCTGTGAATTAGACTAGCAAAGTTTGTTGAGAAACCTCTGTTGTTGGGCTGTGAGGTGTTTTTTGTCAATTTACATACAGTTGTTGTGTCTGCTGTCAGAGACTTCAAGGGAACTCCCTACTGTTAAGGTGTGATCTGTCAATTTACATGTATGTGTTACCTCAGCTTGCAATTTACATATGATGGTGCGTGACTCCTGTTATAAATCCACACGCACACACAGTCTGGTTCATTGAATTGATAAAGCTTTTCGGATGAGAAGCGAAACGTCTTCTGTTACAAATAAAGTCCAGTTGATCTTGAATTGAACGCCTTTTTGATTCTTTGTACAATCATCTCCAAAGGTTCTAGAGGAGTCCCCAGAACTGAGCCAGCCTTCTTTATGAGCTTGTTGTTCTTCTTTAAGTCACTTGCTCTGGTGCTGCTACCCCTGCAGATGATGGCAGAAGAGATAACACTCTCTACAACAGACTTATAGAAGATATGCAGCATCTTGCTGCAAACACTGAAGGACTTCAGCTTCTTCAAGAAGTACAGTCTGCTCTGTCCCTTCTTGTAGACGCTTCACTGTTGCATCTCCAGTCCAGTCTGTTGTCCAGGTGAACCCCAAGGTATTTATACTTCTCCACCACCTCCACTTCTTCTCCCATGATGGAAATAGGGTTGGACCTGTTCCTGTTTCTCCTGAACTCTACAATCATCTCCTTTGTTTTGTTCACATTCAAGATGAGATGATTGTTTCCACACCATGCCACAAAGTGGTCCACCAGTTCCCTGTACTCAGCTTCTTGTCCATCTCTGACACACCCGACCACTGCAGAGTCATCTGAATATTTCTGCAGATGACAGGAGTCTGTTTTGTACTGGAAATCTGAGTTGTACACAGTGAAAAGGAGTGGTGAGAGTACAGTCCCCTGTGGTGCTCCTGAGCTACTGACCACCTGGTTATACACACAACCCTTCAGTTTCACAAACTGTGGTCTGTCTGTCAGGTAGTCTTTGATCCAGGTGATTGTTGAGGCCTCCACCTGAGTCTTCTGGAGTTTCTGACAAAGCAAATCAGACTGGATTGTGTTAATGCACTGTAGAAATCAAAAAACATGACTCTCACAGTGATGTCTGCCTTTTCTAGATGACAGTGAGTTTGCTGAAGCAGGTGTATGATGGCATCTTCAACTCCAAGTCCACGCCGATAGAAAAGGACATTATTACATTATTATTATAAGTAAACTGCAGTTAGTCCTGATAGGTGATTGTTTAGTCAGTTGGACCAACAGAAGTCTCTCTAGGACCTTCATGATGTGGGATGTCAGGGCAACAGGTCATTGAGGACTGGTGGGTGAGTTTTCTTTGGTACTGGAACAAAGCAGGATGTTTTCTACAACACTGGAACCTTCTCCTGGGTCAGGCTGAGGTTGAAGAGGTGCTGCAGAACCCCACAGAGCTGCTCTGCACAGACCTTCTGGACTCTGGGACTGACACCACCTGGACCTGCAGCTTTATTCCGGTTCAGTCTCTCCGGCTGCTTCCTCACCTGACTTCTGGACACGCAGAGGGGGGAGGCAAAGGAGGTATCAGCATCTTCTGATTTGGTTGAAGACCAGCATGTAGACGAAGAACGGTCCATGACTGAGGTGGTAGTACAATATTTGAGGTAATCTTTTTGAAACTGGAGTCATTTTAAGGATAAATCAAGGCACTTTAGTTAAAATCACTTCAATATTTAGCCGTTTCTGATGTTCTGCATGAAAAACCCGAGATAAATCTTTTTAGATATGACTAAAACAGACGATCTAAACATTTTGGTTTGCAAGACTTTCCAAAAGCGACAGCATAAAAGTAAACTTGATTTTTTTAAATCCTCGTCTTTTTCTGCAGTTTGAAGCCGTTAAACATTTAGGATTTAATTTGTAAGGAATAAAAAAAGGTGTCTGATGCCTAAATCTGGGAATGTTAAAATCCACCTTAAAACCATCAATCAGAGATGTTTTCTATAGTACTAATGCCAGTACTTGGCTCATAATACTTTTGTAGGCGCTGATGTATTTTTAACTGTGGGACATTTCCTCTTTATTTCCCAAGCTGAACACAGCAAGGCTGGTTAAAAAGGTGAGAGCTGCTGACATCTTACTCACATGTCCACCACCAAACAGAAACAAAGTGAATTAGACTGGATCAACCCAGGAGCAGAAAAAGGGAAACCAGCAGCAGGACCATTGGCTGACCTTTCTGTCGCAGCGTTTTCATTACACTGAGCACCATCACATCCAGTTCACGAGCACCATCATCCCCAGGCTGACAGACGCTCCCACGAGGCCTTGTGGTTTCCAACTGGATTCAACTCGGGGAGTGTCGACGAGGACGTTTTGTAAATGAGTGTTTCTTAAAGCACCGAGATGGGAGCACAGCTGGGTTTGTTTGAGCGCTGCTTATTGGCAGCAGAAGGTAAACGACAGCAGGCTGTGGGCCCAGTGATGACAAAGTGAGACATTAGTCGATGAACGGGGCGCTCACGTGCACGTTTATTCAGCGCATGTGTGTGGAAAGGAGGTAATTTAAATCTGTTGTCCTGTTGAGTCAAACTGCAAACAGTAACACGAGGGTGGGACGCCCCCGTTGTTCCCATATTACGGTGGCCCTAAGGCGTAAATGAACAACATTAGAAAAAAATGGAATTACATTTGAAAAAACACAACTAAAACAACAAAATCACAACATTTGAAAAAAAATAAAAAACAACAACAACAAAAAACCGAATTGTATTAAGCCAAAGCGGAAGTGGCCCGAATCACATTAGAAAATACAGAATCACATTAGAAAAAACAGAATCACATTAGAAAAAACGGAATCACATTAGAAAAAACGGAATCACATTAGAAAAAACAGAATCACATTAGAAAAAACAGAATTACATTAGAAAAAACAGAATCACATTAGAAAAAACAGAATTACATTAGAAAAAACAGAATTACATTAAGCCAAACAGCAATTTTTTTTAATGCTGATAAAGTAAAAAAATTAATAAATAAAATAAAAAAACTTCCTTTTTGGCTTAAAGTAATTCCGTTTTTTTTTCTTCTTCTTCCAAAGGTCATTTTGTTTTTTCAAATGTAATTCCGTTTTTCTAATGTGATTCGGGCCGCTTCCTCTTTGGCTTAACGTCATTCTGTTTTTTCTAATCTGATTCCGTTTCTTTTTTCAAATGTAATTCAATTTTTTTCAAATATAATTCTGTTTTTCAAATATAATTCTGTTTTTTAATGTAATTCTGTTTTTTCAAATGTAATTCCGTTTTTTTCCAATGTAATTCCGTTTTTCCAATGCAATTCTGTTTTTTCAAATGTAATTCCGTTTTTTTTTTCAAACGTAATTCTGTTTTTTCTAATGTGTTTTTATCAAATGTTGTTCATTTACACTTTTGGGCCACCGTACATATAATGAAAGAAAAGTTTATTTTTCAATTAAACTCTGAATGAAACTCCCGAACAACAGCAGAAACATGTCGGCGTTCAAACTTTCCACTCGCTCATCTCCTGAAGCAGCAAAAGTTCATCACTAATCCTACATGTCAATGGATTTGATTTTTGATCAGATTTGAACAGCTGACTCCTGAAAGACACGATACTGAGATCGTTGTACCTCATCTAAGATCCTTCATAATCCTGTTTTACTCTTTAGTCAGCAAACACAACATCATGAACACAATCACGTGCGTTATTGGATCTATGGACGACTAAAAATACTTATTTCACCAGGTCAAAGATAGAGAGAAGTCTTGTTCTTTAAAAAGTTTTTAAAAATAATAATAATAATAATACATTTCAAATAAGTTCAATGGGGTCATCTGGACAGTTTTTTTGTTGAGACATTTCATCCTTTAAGACTTCATCCGACCAGGGAGCCACAACAAGCTCAGTCCCACAAGCAGCACACTCCCATAGTGGACCAACCAGTGGACCAGCTGGTGATAAGATGGTTTCTAGGGCCCGCCCTCTCCCCCTGAGTTTGTTGTGGCTCCTTGGACTGATGAAGTCCTTTGGATGAAAGACGAAATGTTTCAACAAAAAAAAGAAACCGTCCAGATGACCTGACTGAACTTTGTTGGATTTTCCACCTGGATTATTGAACTTTGATGAAAGTAATAAATGTAGAATAACGCCTACAGAGATGATGCTCACAGCTGGTAGTTGTTCAGTAAAGCCTCTTTTCTTCGTGTAGCAGCTCGTCTTGTTGAGCTGGGTGGAGACCAGTCAGAAAGTGTGAAATTTGAAATTAAAAAGGTCATTTTTGGTTGCAGTCTCACTGACTTCTGAGTGATTGTGTATACAGGTAGTCCTCGACTTACGACGTTTCGGACTTACGTCACGCATCTCATTAAAAAATAAAATAAAAATATATATATACATTTTTTATTTTTTATTTTTATTTCATTAAATAAATAAATGTACAGTACTGTACAGTTACCAAGCACTTAGCCTATCCTAACACAGTTTTTAAAGATGAAGGAGTGAGTTGAATTGTCTCCCTCCTCCCTAGCAGGCTCCATTCACATAAAGGGAGCTAGCTCCCTTTATGTGAAAGGGAGACAATTCAACTCACTCCATCTTTAAAAACTGTGTTAGGATAGGCTAACCCCGACTTTACACTGCACGCGTTCCGGCTCCGCCCCGCTCCGACCTCCGCAGCAAATACGCACCCTTTATAATCAATGACAGAATTTACACTGGCTCCACACGGCGGCGGTGAGCTGCGGCGAGCGGACGGCACTCCGTCAAAATTAGAAATTTTTCTATTTCTGCCGGACACCGGAGCTGCTCCGCAGTCAACTTTTGAAGATTACGTCGCACCAACAGGAAAAGGAACGAGCACAACATCCGTATTTACAAAATAAAATCACCACGGGCGGACTAATCCTAGCTTTATACGGATTTATTTGTACAAAAATGCTGTCAAACTATCATTTATGACTATTCTATGACTAAACTATTATATTTATGACTATGACTACGCCTACAAACGCAATACAAGAAATAAATAAATAAAAAAGTATTTTATTCTGAAATGTAAACATCACTTCCTGTTGCTCAAACCATGTAGCTCATTTACGAGAGAAGATCAAGGCAGCAGTCTCTCTACAGTTGTTCTCCTTCTTCCACCGAATGAATTGTTTTGTTCTGACTTACTTATTTATCACTTGATTTATCGCGCGATCTCGCAATTCCCGCGCACGTGTCTCGGAGCGGCGCATCCAGGCGGACCTGAGCGGAGCGGAGGCAGTGGAAATTGGACTCGTTCAGCTGCGACCTGCGGACCGGAGCGGGGCGGAGCCACGTGTAGTGTAAAGCCGGGGTAAGTGCTTGGTGACTGTACAGTACTGTACATCTATTTATTTTTATTTATTTTTTTAATGTTTTTTTTTTTTGGTATGTGATCCGACTTACGTCATTTTCGTGTTACGAACGGTCCGTAGGAACGGAACTCGTTCGTAAGTCGGGGACTCCCTGTAGTGCACTGTGTTGTCAGATTTTGAAATAATGCTTTTTTTTTTTTTTTTGCACAGTTTGCATCAACGTATTCTTGGAAAGTCACGTTGTTTTTGATGACTGCTTTGTGCCCATCATGACAGCCACCCAACATTCATAATTTAATCCACTGGAAAAAACTTCTGAAATGAAGGCAGAAGGATTTGGAGCAATATGTTTTTATATAATTAATAAAAATAGGTGTGGTTTTTAAAATCTGGACAATCACACTATTATGATCAACTCTGATTAACAAACATCATCATCAAATCGTAAAAACAGACCATGTGAGAGTTCATTAGCAGGCAGCAGACAAACAGTTGTTTCTAGGAAAGTTAAATAAATCCAACAGGTGAGTCGTTACCTGATCTGTAGCGTTCGTCTCTGGAGCCGGACGACCGCCGGCGATTGTACCGCGAGGAGGTGGAGGAGGGGGTGACCGGCGTTCTCCTCTCCTGACCCATGGCTGGTTCCATTCCTGAGAAAAGATGCAGATTTACATTAATTATCTAACAACACCAAATAACATTTAGTACAACACCAAGTACTCGCAGTACTGATCACATCTACACGGGGTGGGGAGCGGTGGTGCTGAGGTTAGAGAAGGTAGGCCTGGGATCAGAAAGTCACCAGTTCGACTCCCTGGACCGACAACATCTTAATGTGGGTGGAAAAGGTGAAACACCCACACCTGCCTCCACCCTCATTTGCCCCACTCTGTGCCCTTGAGCAAGGCACTTAACCATCACCATCTGCTCCCAAACAGGTCTCTCTTGAAAATGAGTTCTCGTGACTCAATGAGATTACCTGGATAAATACGGGGTAAATAAAAAATAAAATAAAGTATTTAAATAATCTAAAAAAGCTAAGTCTGGTCCTCTGGACATTCAAAAAACAATCTGAATTGTCCAGAGGACCAGACTTAGCTTTTTTAGATTTTTCTACCTGGATTATTGAGCATGCATCAGGGTATTTAAATAATGTTCTTCATTGGTGTTCTAGTAAAGTTGAAATTTGTATAGAATTGGGAAGACACTAAAAACACTTTTCTTTGTATTTGTATCTGCTAAAAAAGATAAAAACTAATAACAAATTAAATATTTCTTGTATTTTAGAAACTTTTCCACCTTTTCAGGGATTAAGATTTATAAAACTGAGAACATGTGCTTAAGCGTAATCAAGCCCTTTAAAAAAAAGAAAAGAAGAAAAAAAAGAAAAAAAGACCTTTGTCTTTTTCCAAAACCGATTTTAATGTAATGAAGATTTAAAAATGAATCAGGGCTGAAGCAATTCAATAAACGTCCTTGATAAACGTGAGGTAATCCTGGAAGAAGCAGCCACTATGAACTTGTTTGGAACACTACTCGTTAATACAGTACCGTATTTTCTGGCGTATAAGTCCCATTTTTATTTTACAAAAAATAGCTATAAGAATTATAACAAAAAAGCATTATTGTCATCCTTCTAGTATATTGATTTGTCAAATGAAATTACTTAAGTTTTATGATTTGGTAGATTATAATATTCTTTTACTCATGTATAAAGCTCAGAATTACTTACTAACATCGAAGATTCACACATATTTTCTTAAAAAGAAAAGTTGTTATATTCTAAAGGGAATAGATATTTTTGTAAAACCAAAGTATAGAACCAGTTTAAAGGGTCGGTCTACTTCAACACGGTGAATAGGTCTAAGGAATAGTTTGGAAAACAATGTAAAAAAAGTGAAGTCAATGTTTATATTTAAGAAAAAGATTCAAACTATTTTGTTGAAAAAGATACATACAGTATAAGTTAATTAATATCAAATTAATTCTAAACGGTAAATTTTGATGAGTTATGTATTTTGCTGTATTATGTATAGATGATTATTGATTATAGGTGTTGAGAGGATCAGTTTTGGTGGCCTTAGAATCGCTTCGCTGTTTTTTGCAGATGATGTGGTCCTACTGGCTTCATCAGTTCGTGATTTACAACTTTCACTGGAGCGGTTTGCAGCCGAGTGTGATGCGGCCGGGATGAGGATCAGTTCCTCCAAATCCGAGGCCATGGTCTTGAGCCGGAAAAGGGTAGCATGCCCTCTCCGGGTCGGGGAGGAGGTCCTGCCCCAAGTGGAGGAGTTTAAGTATCTCGGGGTCTTGTTCACGAATGAGGGAAAACTGGAGCGTGAGATCGATAGGCGGATAGGTGCAGCGTCCGCAGTGAAGCGGGCGCTGTACCGGTCTGTCGTGGTGAAGAGAGAGCTGAGTCAAAAGGCAAAGCTCTCAATTTACCGATCGATCTACGTTCCCACCCTCATCTATGGTCATGAGCTTTGGGTTATGACCGAAAGAACAAGATCTCGGATACAAGCGGCTGAAATGAGTTTTCTCCGCAGGGTGGCTGGACTCTCCCTTAGAGATAGGGTGAGAAGCTCGGTCATCCGGGAGGGACTCGGAGTAGAGCCGCTGCTTCTCCACATCGAGAGGAGCCAGTTGAGGTGGCTCGGGCATCTGGTTAGGATGCCTCCTGGACGCCTCCCTGGTGAGGTGTTCCGGGCATGTCCCACCGGGAGGAGACCCAGAGGAAGACCCAGGACGCGCTGGAGGGACTATGTTTCTCGGCTGGCCTGGGAACGCCTTGGGATTCCCCCAGAGGAGCTGCTCCAAGTGGCTGGGGAGAGGGAAGTCTGGGCCTCCCTACTTAGGCTGCTACCCCCGCGACCCGACCCCGGATAAGCGGAAGAAAATGGATGGATGGATGGATGGATATTATTGTTTGAATTGATAGTTTGAATTGATTGTTTGATAAGGAGCAGATATATAAGATATTTTTTCTTCTTCTGCTTCCTTTCATTTTATGTTTTTTTTTTTTTTTAAATTGTTTTGAAATTGTCTGTGTTTTATAATTGAAATGAATAAATTAAATAAATAAAAATAAAATAAATTTATTATGCATCACTGCTGACCCGTTGTGTTTATTATGCATTTATTTAATAGTCAAAACAGAATTATTTCACTGGGGCATCGCGGCCGGTTCCACTAGCTCTCCAGCATTCCTCCACCTGCACCAGCTGAGTGAAGCGAGCGTGCACAGAAAGACTCGCTGTGGCAGTTCTTAGTAATTTAAAGCGTCTGCCTCGGGTTTTGGGAGGCGGATCTCTGATGCTTCACGGTCACTATTGAATGTTCTATTAGAGAAGCCTTATTCATTTATGCATGGTTACAACCACACGCTTATAGATGCAGGGATACACACGCAGGTATCATATGTAGATATGTAGATGGGTATATGACTTAATATGAATGTATGTATGTGTATATGTATGTATATATATATATATATATTATATGTATATATGTATATATATATATATATATATGTATGTTATATATGTATTTATAATAATCTACTGCAAAGTCATGGATATTGTGGTTTTTTTTTTGCATATGTGTTTTGTTGCTGTGTTCTGTCATGTACTTCGCAGGATTGCAGACGGCGGTTGGGTGTGTTTGCCTTGTGCTCTTTATGTGGATTTTTGTTTTGTGGTCTTTTAGATAAATAAAAAAAATAAAAAAAATAAAAAAATAATAAAATATATTTGTGTGAAGAGGATGGCTGTGAGGTGAGAAGGGAGGCCATCTATAAAGGAAAAAGAAAAAAAAGAAGAAATGTAAAGCGTCATTCAAAAATTGCGTTATGTACATGGAACAAACATCTATAAGTCACTTTGGCGTATAAGTCGAAGACTGACGAATCTATGCACAAAAAAGTGACTTATATGCCGGAAAATACGGTAGTTTGAGGAAAGCCTGATCTTGCCTTCCTCATTTTTTCAGACACTGAAGATGTCTCATCTGGGACACCTAAAGCAAACGAACGCCATGACTCAGTGAACTGTGTATTCAGAGCCGTCAAACCTAAAAGGAGTGCAGCACAGACAGGAAAAAACATCTGATTACCGTACTTTTTGGCGTATAATTCGCAGTTTATTTTTTACTAATTTGCATGTCCTGCGACTTATACGGCAAAGCGACATATTTATGGATTTTTCCCCATATTTTTAGACCAATTTTTGGAATTTTTATTAAGAAAAGTTAAACTGAGACACACTCTTACAATAATGTCAGCTAACAAATATTTTTTTAGGTGTTTCTGTTGTTAAATTTTAACGAAATGCAGGGTTTCCGCCCGCTGCGCGCTCACGTATTGTTTCATCAGACGTAGCTAAACAAATTTTTAAATCCAGCTCATTTCACAATTACGTTCATTTATTAAGGAAAAGTTCAGCTCAGACACATATTTGCTATAATTTTTATCAAACAAATAATTGTTTTTAAGTGTTAATCTTCTTAAAGCCTTGCTGTGCGCTCCTGTGGAAGACATTTGCAGCAGAGCTAAACACTCGGACCACATTTCCGGGTTGTCAGCGGTGACGCATGACGTCGGTGGTGACGTCAGGTGAGACTTAAACGGCGAAGCGACAGATTTATGGATTTTTCCAAATTACTGCCAATAATTGGACAATGCGACGCATATGGCAGTGCGACTTATACGCCGGAAAGTACGGTATTTCATTAAAACTGGGTTTGGTTTGGAAACGGCTGATGCCGTTTCATCCAGACACATTTTTAGGGCTCGTTGGGTGACGTCACCCTCAGAGCAAGACATCGGGTCCTGGCTCGTCCGTGACATATGGAGGTGCCATCAGTGGGGGAGCCAAGCCCAGATTAGTGTCGGATTAAGACACATCCAAAAGGCAATTTGTTGTCAGGCATGGGAACGAGTGGCACGTTTATCCAGACGTTCTGCACATCAGCCCAAAGGAGAGCGACAGACTTCATCAGGTCTTTGCTCAGGTGGATTAAACCTCCAGAATTTATGACCAATGAGTGAAACAAAATATTTGGTTAATATCAGATCACTAATTTAAAAAAATAAAATTATAATAAATTTGTATTTTATATGACTTCTTTGCTGCCGGTTCTTTGGATTTTATGCTTGTGATGGAAACCAGGCAGAGTTGTTGCTCCTCTGTTCCCAGAAGACCAGTGCACATGATGAAAGAGTATTTTTATGAAGACTTGCAGGCTAATGCTGAGCATGAGGCTATTATTTTACTAATTATAGTGAAAAATTACTCCAAGCGATTAAGAACAAAGGACGATTTATCGTTGGAGGCTCCGATAAATAAAGGTCATATGATTCACTGGCGTACGCTGAACAAGCCCTATAAGCACTTTTATCTGCAAATGTTCATCATTTTTGTTTTTTCTGTTCTAAATAAAATATTTATGATGATAAACATGAATTACAAATACTCCTAAAATATATGTTTTCTTTCCTGAATAAAACCTATAACGGCATACAGCTCATAAAACCTGTAAACATGCAGGAACTCAGTCCCAGAAAGAAAAATCTTGCACCGATCAATAGGTCTGATGAGAATAACCACACTCTTACTGACATCTACGACTCCTCCACAACGGCTGATTTATGAGCATGCACCTCAGCCTCACACTTCCAACCTCGTCTGTCTTCATTAAAAGCTCTCAGAGCGCTGCTGCTGCTCAGGAGACAAGCTGAAAGTTGATTAGCCAACCATTAAATGATTACCAGGCAGCAGAGGAATATATGACAAGTCTGGGAAACACCTCGCATTAAACGTTCCTCCTGGGAGTCTGGATGGATTTCCTCTTCTCCTGCCTCCGTGTACCTGCTCCTATTTCTTGTTTCCTTTAACTTATTCAGCAAACAGCCCGCTTGTTGACTTTATTACATTATCTGCTTGTTCATTAGGTGCTGAAGACTGCAACATCTGCTGTTGTATATGTATATGTATTGTATATGTATGCGGCTAGAGCGTCTTTATAAAAAATCCGGTCTCACAATTCACAAGGAACTTTATGCAAACCACCTCATCCATTACAAGAACAGTATTTCTCAAGCCAAATCCAGCTACTTCTCTGACATAATCAGTTCTAATGTTGGTAATTCAAAGACATTGGCCCTCATGCACGAACCGTTCGTACGCACAGATTTGTTCTTAAACTGTGCGTACGAGTGATTTAGGATCATTTGTGGCATTCAACAATGTTTTCGTATCCTAGGATTTTTTTCAGATACGAACAAAATTTACGAGTGGTCCGGACCTGTCGTATATTTTACGAGCAGTCGGTCCGCTGTTATCCAGATGGATTTCCTTCACTAATAACTTCATATTTCGTTATTTAGAAAATATTTTGGGTTTAAAAAAATCACGCACCATAATTATTCTTGACAATAGGTTATTCTGTTTGAATTAGAATTATAATTTTAAGTTTAATTTGTCTGGTGTGTCGCGCAGGCTTCAGTGAGTCGTGCGCTCCCCTTGGTCATCAAAGCCGCTCCTCATATTAACACCCAGGTACATAAAATTCCCATACACCGCCGCAGAACAAGTACAAATTAAGACTGATTTTCATGCTATTGCTGGACTGCCAAACACCATCGGAGCAATAGACTGTACACACATACGGATCAAAGCACCTTCACCTGACGCATTCCCATTCCTCAATCGGAAGCAATACCACTCCATAAATGTCCAAATTATATCTGATTCGAAATATAACCTGCAGAATGTGGTTGCGCGATGGCCAGGAGGAGCGCGCATGACTCATTTGTGCTGCAAAACATGTTGGCACG
>JBBPBX010054771.1:10537-23342 GCA_038048925.1 Garcialebias charrua | reverse complement strand
ATAAAACATTTTAATAAAATAAAATAAAAACCATGGATCGCTGGTCCAGCTCACCAAAAGACCAGAAAATCTGATGGGACTCGGTCAGCAACGTAAAACCCAAGTTTAATTCTCGTGACAACCTCAGCCATTTCCTTGTTCATTTCAGCGGAGGGAGAGAAGGAGGAGGGAGCGAGCGATCACTTGACTTTTGGCCAAAAAAACAAACAAAAGAAAACTCCAGATAAGGGATTAAGAAGGGGAAATTAATAAATTTGTGTCACATATAAAACAGTCCTGCATCGCTTTGAATGAGAACATGCCGCTGCTCGCTGACTGCGCGCTGGCAGAGCCCTTTTATAGGGCTCTGCGCGCTGGGACAGGTGGGGGCGTGGGTTAGGGTCCAAAACTCCGTCCCTTCTGTTCTCTGATTGGTCCGAACAAAAATCTACCGGAGAAATGGTTGTTAATGAGAGAAGTCCCAGACTGTGCAGTGAAGGGAAATGAGAATTGAGCGGAGCTGTGCAGGAAGGCGAGGGCCAGGCTACAAAATGACTAACTCTTTCTAATTTTCTAACTAATACACATTACGCTATTTCATATATATATATTTTTAACAATTCGTTTTGATCATTTTCTTAAATGTAAACATTGACTTGGCATTTTTAACTACATTCTCCAAGCCATTCCATAATCTAATTCCCTGGATTGAGGTAGAACGTCCCTTCAAACTAGTTCTGAATTGTGGTTTTACAAACATCTCCCCACCTGTTTCAAAGCCACCACCATCATCCCTGTCCCAAAGAAGGCAACGCCCGCATGCCTCAATGACTATCGCCCAGTAGCACTCACCCCCATCCTGATGAAGTGCTTTGAACGGCTAGTCATGAAAAGCATCACATCTGTCCTCCCTGCCTCCCTGGATCCCTTCCAATTTGCATACCGACCTAATCGCTCAACCGACGATGCCATCTCCTCTGCCCTCCACACAGCTCTCACACATCTGGACACGAAGGACTCTTATGTTAGAATGCTGTTCATCGACTTCAGCTCAGCATTCAACACCATCATCCCCCAACAGCTCATCCTTAAACTGGACAGTCTGGGGCTGAACACCTCAATGTGTAACTGGCTGCTAGACTTCCTGACCGGGAGACCACAGACAGTACGGGTCGGGAGTAACACATCTAGCACCATCACATTGAACACAGGGGCCCCACAAGGATGTGTGCTGAGCCCCCTTCTATTCACCCTGCTAACACACGACTGCACACCATCATACAGCTCCAACCACTTCATCAAGTTTGCGGACGACACAACAGTGGTGGGTCTCATCAGCAACAACGATGAGACGGACTACAGGAACGAGGTGAGCCGCCTGGCCTTGTGGTGCGGACACAACAATCTCACTCTCAACGTGGAGAAGACAAAGGAGATTGTTGTGGACTTCAGGAAGAGGGATGCCCAACATGCCCCTCTGACCATCAACAGCACCGCAGTGGAGAGAGTGGACAGCACCAAGTTCCTGGGAGTGCACGTCTCAGAGGACCTGTCCTGGAGCAGGAACACTGCAGCACTGGCCAAGAAGGCTCACCAGCGTCTCTACTTTCTCCGCAAGCTGAAAAGGGCTGGAGCTTCAACCCCCATCATGTGCACCTTCTACAGAGGTGCCATAGAAAGTGTCCTGACAAGCTGCATCACTGTGTGGTTTGGTGCATGTACTGCATCCTGCCGCAAGAGCCTCCAGCGCATCGTGAGAGCAGCTGAGAAGATTGTCGGCACCTCCTTCCCCTCACTGCAGGACTTACACAGCAACCGCCTCACTCGGAAAGCCCTCTGCATGGCAGGTGATCCCACACACCCACTACACAGCTGCTTCAGACTGCTGCCATCAGGGAGGAGACTGAGAAGTCTCCAGGCTCGAACCAGCAGACTGAGAGACAGCTCTGTTCATCAGGCAGTCAGAATGCTAAACACTCTGCCTGCTCTGCCTCCCCTCCCATTTGAACTGCCTTAACACAAAAAACTTTCTCACACATTACCACACAACACAAAGATTTTAACACTGGACTCTGTGTCATCAAACGGGTTATTCACTAAACTCTCGGTCATGTGCTCATTCAGTTTGCACTACTCTCATATTTGCACTAATGTTTGTATTACATCACTGCCTATAGTCATACTACTGTTTACACTCACTGTTTACATACTACTGTTTACATTCACTGTTTACATTTATTAATACTGTTTACATTTATTACTACTGTTTACATTTACACTACTTTTATATCTACACTACTGCTGATACATATACAGTATTCTCTGACCAGCCTTATTTAAGGATGCCCAATGTGCCTTACTGCATATGCCACTTTTGCCTCTATACCAACATCAACTACTACCTCATACATATACTGTGTACATTAACTCATATGCTGCTTTGCCACTCTTTGCAAATGTCAATGCTAGAACCTTCAGTTTATTTTATAGATATACTTTTTATACTTTTTTATACTACTATGCAAAAACTCAGGACAGTATTACACTTTTATTATTTCATTTTATGCTTATGTTCATTAAATGTTTAGTGTTTTAGTGTTGGTGTAAATTTTCATACTTTTATACTACTATGCAAAAACTCAGGACAGTGTTACACTTTTACTATTTTATGCTTATGTTTATTAAATGTTTCAGTGTTTTAGTGTTTAAATGGTTACTGTTGCACCAAGGGACTGAGAGAAATGCAATTTCAATCCTGTGTATGTCCTGTACATATTGCAGTTCTGACAATAAAGTTGACTTTGACTTTGACTTTGAACTCTGTCCCCTTAAGATTATAACAACTTTGTTTTTTAACAAAATGCATGTGGATATTTAAAGGTAATGCATTATTTTGAGCCCTATACATAACTGATAAAATATTATAAACTACCAAATCATGGAACTTCAATAACTTCAGTTGATAAAATAATGTACTAGATGGATGACAGTAAGGTTTTCTAGTGATAATTCTTACAGCTCTTTTCTGTAATACAAAAATAGGCTTTAATTGTTTTACACGCTTTCCCCTAGCCTGGCCCTCGCCTTCCTGCACAGCTCCGCTCAATTCTCATTTCCCTTCACTGCCTAGTCCGAAGCAAAGTGAAGGACAGGGTCTGGTTCAACCAGGCTAGCTTTCCCCCAAACATCAATACAATAGATTAAGTGTGGAACAATGATTGTGTTATACAACAAATACAGAGCTTTATCATTCAATAAGTCTCTGACTTTGTACAGTACTGCAATCGATTTAGCTATTTTTATTCTTACAGAATTTATGTGTTGTTTCCATGTCAGTTTGTCATCAATGATAACACCCAAAAACTTCACCTCACTCACTCTACAAATCTCAACACCCTCAATTTTGAGTGGAACATCAACAGTTTTCTTTTTATTACTGAATATCATGTAATTAGTTTTTTCTAGATTTAATGATAATTTATTGATTTTAAACCAAGTTTGTATTTTGACAAATTCTGTCTTTATCAATTCCAACATTTGTTCTATATCTTCACCTAAACAGAAAAATGTGGTATCATCAGCAAAAAGTACACATTTAAGGAGTCCTGACACATTTACCAAGTCATTCACATATAAAATAAATAGCTTTGGTCCAAGTACAGAGCCTTGGGGAACTCCACATGTGATATTACAGAGGTCAGATCTTACATCATTTATTTGTACAAATTGTTTCCTATCTTTTAAATAGCTAGATACCCACAACTGGGCAGCATGGTGGTACAACTGGTAGAGCTGCTGCCTCTCAGCGAGCAGGTCCCCGGTTCAAATCCTGGTCCGGGGGCCTTTCTGGGTGGAGTTTGCATGTTCTCTCCGTGCATGCGTGGGTTTTCTCCGGGTGCTCCGGTTTCCTCCCACAGTCCAAAAACATGCATGTTAGGCTGATTGGTAACTCTAAATTGACCCTGGGTGTGAGTGAGACATGTCCCTCTAAATGAGTCCCTGTGGCTCAACGAGGCTAGCCTGTATAAATAAAGGTTGAATGAATGAATGTAATGCTGGTCCTCTAATACCATATTTGTTCAAATTTTCAAGGAGAATGGTGTGATCAATAGTATTGAATGCTTTTTTAAAATCAACAAAAATACTGACACAATATTGTTTTTGATCGACAGCGGTAGTTATTTGTTCCATTAATTCCATGTAAAAATAGTAAAACTCAAGATGACATTTTGTTTTTATCAAGATTTTTTCAAACATATATTTAGACGGTAAAGTACCTATCATCTTTATTGTTGTTTTCATGGTTTACATTTAAAATAGGATTGAAGAAAATTGCTTCAGTAATAAAATTTCAACAGTATTTGCGTTTCTTTTCATGTGTTTTGACCCTTTCTGCCTACCATAGACGTTCCGGTACACGGATGTTACATTTCTTGTCACAATAATACAAAGTTAACAACGCTCTAAGCCCAACACACCATTATTTCACAATAACTCCCGTTGTACTTTTAACATAGTTTTAATATAACTATATGAGAATGAATAGGTTGAGTATTGTACACTTCAGAACGATCAAACTATACAAAACCATGCGTGTTTATTTTATTTTGAAAATAAAACGATAGAATTCCGGTTTAATTGAAAGTCCTCTGATTGTGTGTACCCTACTGAAAATGAACGTTTTCATGAGGTTTCATGCAAAAGGGTAACAAGGTAAGTTAAACCAAGATTTCAATACAGTAAAATTTATTTAATATATAGTAATACTTATATATTTTCAGTTGGAAACACATAAATGTAGATTGAAAATAGGTTACACGGAGTTTGGTGCAATATGTTGCCAAATTGCCAGTCTGGTTCTGAGAAGTGTCTGAAAGCTGTTGGTTTATGGGGATAGTCACTAATATTAGACACCAAATAGTCAGCATGAACAGTGATTTGTGTTAATATATTATATCTTATGAACTATTGCTTATAGCAGCTCTAACAGCAATGCAGAAGCATGTTTACTGTTACTCATTTCCTGAGTTAGAGACTAAAACTTCTAATATACTGTACTGTACTTGGTAAATCAGATAAAGGCATCACTTAATCACCAACCATTAATTTACTTAATTAATTAACGTTGCCTTCAAATGTTTCTTAGTTAAGAATTGTTTTAGAAATACAGTACCCTTTTTTCTCGTTGAGGCTCTTCTGGATATGTGTTTTCTGTATTTAAAGTTGTTGTATGGTACTGTATTCCAAATTTTAAAATAAATAGTTTTTTTTGCTTATTTCTTAACAATTCACTTTATGCAAAGATTAGTAAATAATCAAAGACTTAAAGGTACACTGACATCATCTTACAAATTTGCATGAAATGATAGAAGATATATATATTTTATCATTCAACTATGTTCTTTTTTGCAAACAAGATGATAAAATAATGAAAATTCCTTCCAGTCTGAAATGAAAAACCGCTTTTTTTCTCTGAAAAATCCGACTACAAGCGAATGCAACATTTGTGACGTAGGAGAAAGAACGTCTTTAGAACGCCCCATATAAATTATTCATGCGAACAAGAAATAAAACAACAAAATTATCAATCTAAGTTAAGATTTGAGCTATTTGTCTTTAGTTTTGGAAGCAGGAAGTTAGATGAGCAGAAACAGCAGGTTCTAATTTAGGTCTGTACCCGTATTTATTTGAGTCTTACCTGTTCAGGAAGCAGGGAGCTCAGTCCGAGGGGAGGCAGCTTTATTTATTCCATTTTTGACGAAGGTCTTACATCTTTTGGGAAAGTAAAAAGGCTCACTTGTTCACTGATGATATTAGAACACCCAAAGGCGACACAACGAACTGGCATTTTTTAAGTCTTACAAAAAAAAGGCAATCTGGCTGAGAATGAATATGCGTTAATGGCAGACGCAGCGTGAAGGTCCTGCTTCCTACGTCACAAATGTTGCATTCGCTTGTAGTCGGATTTTTCAGAGAAAAAAGCGGTTTTTCATTTGATGATGATAAATTTTATTTCAGACAGACATTTCACCACAAAACATAATACTGAAGACTTTCATGTTTCCAAGTATAGATACAATCTTAATATCAAATAAACATACCCAATTTTTATATGCTAATATACGTTTCTTTTCCTTTCCTCTAATGGTGACTGTGAGTCTGAAAAGGAGTATGATGAAGTTTAACTTATATTATCATACCCCTTATCCATTCAATAATTCATAGGATAAATAGTCTTCCTGTTGCCTGTATCCCTTCCAGAAAAAAAAGAAGTAATATTAATTTTAATAATTAAAAAAAAAAACAGTATTTTCTGGACTAGATGAAAGTATCTACATATACCTACTCACGTAGATATACATACACATCTACCTGCATAAATACATAGATAACATTTCCTTATTTACACATCCACATATATTTACACACATATACACAGATCAGCACCCAATTGTCCAAATCATCCTCAGTTCTATCATTACCATCCAATTTCTCACCCTTGATCATCCTTATACTTTTGAATAATAATCATTTTTAGTCTTTTCTTAAAATACCTCATGCTTGGACTTTGCTTCAACTCTTTGGTGAGTTTATTCCAAATCCTCACTCCAATGACCGAAATGCACATTCTTTTCATTGTTGTTCTCACCTTCAAAGTTCTGAAATTCAGGTTTTCTCTATAGTCATATCTCCCGACTTTGTCAGTAAATAAATTTTGTATATTTTCTGGTAATAGTTTGTTTCTAACTTTATACATAAATTGTGCAGTTTGAAACTCTATCAAATCTTGGAATTTAATAAAATTAGAATCAATAAATAAATTGTTAGTATGACAATAAAAATCAACCTTATGAACTAATCGAATGGCTCTTTTCTGTAATGTGCATAATGGTTGGAGCGAGGTTTTGTAAGTGTTGCCCCAAACTTCCACACAGTAATTTAGATATGGCAAAATAAGTGAGCAGTAAATAATATGAAGAGCAGAATAATTTAAAAATTTTCTAGCATTAGAGAGAACAGCTACACTTCTTGCTATTTTAGATTGATTAGAGATAATTTATTAATATCAAACCACTTTTTCAATTTACATAACTCTAAATTAATTTCTATCAAAAGCTGCCGTAAATTTTCACCTGTACAAAAAATATTTGTGTCATCTGCAAATAAAACAAAAGTAAACAATTTAGAGACCTTACATATGTCATTTATGTATAAATTAAACAACTTTGGCCCCAATACTGAACCCTGTGGGACACCACAAACAATGTCCAAGCACGAGGACTGGAAATCACCTATTTGCACAAATTGTTGCCTGTTACTAAGATAATTTTTCAACCAGTGCAAAACTACTCCTCTCAAACCATAGCACTCTAGTTTCTTAATTAGTATTTCATGATCAATTGTGTCAAATGCTTTTTTTAGGTCGATAAATATCCCAACAGCTGGTTTCTTTTTGTCTAGTGCATTGGTCACTTCTTCTATTAATTGAATAACTGCCATCGCTGTAGATCTCTGTGACCTAAATCCATACTGATTCTCTGAGAGTAGTTTGTATTTATTAACAAATCTATCCAATCTAGTAACGAATATCTTTTCCAAAATTTTGGAGAACTGTGGAAGTAATGATACAGGTCTGTAATTTGTGAAATGATGTCTATTTCCAGATTTATATATTGGGATGACTTTTGCAATTTTCATTTTTTGTGGAAATATACCTGTTTGAATTGACAGATTACAAATATATGTTAGTGGCTGAATAATTTCCTCAATCACCTTCTTTATTATTATTATATCAATGCCATCACAGTCAGTTGACCCTTTATTTTTACATTTATTAACTATGTCTATAATTTCTTTACCTTCCACTGCTGAGATAAACATGGATTCTGGATTTCTACTAATTAAATGATATTAGAACACCCAAAGGCGACACAACGAACTGGCATTTTTTAAGTCTTACAAAAAAAAGGCAATCTGGCTGAGGCCCTGTACACACGTAGCCTGGTGTTTGAAAAACGAATATTTGCGCAAAAAAAAACCCCATCTGTCCATACATGTTCGAATATTTAAAATGTTTGTCTACATGTCCCGTTTTATTTCACCAGAGAGCGTTGTAATGAATATGCTGAACCCATAGATGGCAGTGTAGTGCTGTCACAACCCTCCAACTGCCGCGACTTCCTGTTATTTATTTATTTATTTTCTTTAGTTTGTGTGGACAGACCGTGAGGTTGAACTACTATTAAATACCGTGTTGGAGTACAAAATTAATAAAACGCAGGAAAATGTCGACTGGGAATCATGTAGAGCAGGTAGGTTGACGTTTTAGTGCTTTTTTTAGAGCATTGTGTGACTGTCAGCGCCGCAGCAGCTGGAGGCGGTGGAGCAGAAAGCTCCGTTCTGAAAGTTCACACGCAGACTCGAAAGCGGAGAGTTCTCAAATCTTCACTTTGGCCGGAGTTTTGTTATTATTCGTTTATAGTTACATCAACCAGAGTTCACGTGTGGATCAAAGGCCAAACCGCATCATAAACTGTTCGGTTTTACTGATAAACGGCTACGTGTGTACAGGGCCTGAGAATGAATATGCGTTAATGGCAGACGCAGCGTGAAGGTCTTGCTTCCTACGTCACAAATGTTGCATTCGCTTGTAGTCGGATTTTTCAGAGAGAAAAGCTGTTTTTCATTTCAGACTCGGTTTGGAAGGAATTTTCATTATTTTATCATTTTGTTTGCAAAAACGAACATAGTTGAATGATAAAATATATATATCTTCTATCATTTCATGCAAATTTGTAAGATAATGTCAGTGGACCTTTAATTGCATGTTTATGAATCATAATATTACCTGATACAATGTATCTGTATTGTCTGGTAACATTTTTGTTTATCTTTTTTCTTTCTCATTTTAGTGTTCCTCACTGATGGCGGCCTGTGTGTTGTGCAATCAGGTTGCCAGGTTTCGCTCCTTTCCAAACTGGAGAAACGGTGTAACCCAGACTAAACACATGCACATCAAACCAGAGGACGACCTACACAATCAACAAGAAAAGAATAAAGAAAACAACCCCCAAGGCGGGTACAGGCTGCATTATAACCCATCGTCTTACCGTCACCCTGCGTATAAAACTGCACATTCTCACCACCGGACAGATAATGAAGAGGAGCGATGTCTCCTGGCTCATGGGCCTTCTTTCTGGCGACAAGGAAACCACTACAGTGTGAGCTGCTCGCGGCGTCTCTCAAGCTCAAAAAGCAAGCTTCTCGACTTGGCTTTCAACAAACTCCCTGAACCTGAGACACCATTTGTGTCGCCTCCACACAAGAAGCCCGTACCACCAGGTGTTAAAGTAGACACACGTGGTTTCCTTAAATGCCGGCCGGATTATGCCTCAATGACCCTTGACCTCACCCAGCGACCTGGTTGTATCGACTGGGTAGAGGTTTTGCCGCTACTCCAACAAGTCTCCATCTTCAAGGACACGATGAAGCCGTCTGATGTCTCCCAGCTTCTCGTGGAGGTCAGCAAGTTGCACCCAAAGAAAATGCCGCAGCTGCAGAGCGACCAACGCTTCGTCGCGCTCCTTCGATGTTCTGCGGAGCACGCGCACCTCTTTTCTCCGCTTCAGCTGCTGGAGCTGTTGCAGTCATTCGTGTGGCTGGAGATCCCCCCTTCTCACGACGTGCTGGAGGCGTTCGAGTCCGAGCTGAGCCGTCGAGCCTCCCAGATGAGCTTGCATCAGTTGCTGTTCGCCGCTGACCTGTGGCGCTGCATGAGGCGGCAGGTGCCGCAGTTTCTACAGCAGCTCTTTAAATCCATTCGCCCAAATCTGGGACAAGTAGGCGTTCCTGAGCTGGTACATGTCTTGTATATAATGGGAGAAGGCAGGCACTGTCCTAAAGAATTGATCCGTCCTTTAGAGACACTTCTGACGCGGGCTTTACATCAGCTGCACCCAGAGGAGATCGGAGCCGTCTGCCTGGGCCTCTTCAAGTCCCAAACCTCACTCTCTGAGAACGCCGTGACACGGCTCGTCGACGGCGCACTCCGTCGCGTGACCGAGCTGAGCGACTTTGCGATGGTGAACGTGATGAAATACCTGCGTTTCAGTTATCGCTTTCACAGACCGTGGCTGGAAGCGATGGCGCAGGAAGTTCCTCGACGCGCCCGCGGGATGGGCGTCCAAGGTCTAATGCACGTGACGTTGGCGTGCTCGGCTCTGCATTATCACAACGGCAGCATCCTGAACGCCATCGCGGAGAGGATTCCTCCTCTGGTGCCACACTGCAGGAGCAAAGACTCGTGCAAACTCTTGTGGGCCTACGGCACCTTGGGGTTTCTCCCCAGTCAGAGTCCGACTTTCTACCCAAGCCTCACAGAAGGTCTGAGGCGGAAGAAAGCCGAGTTCCAGCAATACCCAGAGCACCTACTTACTGGTCTTCTAGGCTTGGCGTTCATCTCCCAGTTCCCAGAGGACCTCGTTGCATTAGCTTTAAGCCCTGACTTTATCCGCTTGGCTCTGAAAAGGACCAACCTGGAGCTGAAAAAAGACTTGTTCACGTTAGACGGCGCCGTTGCGCTGGAGGTGCCTCAGTGGACGGGCCCCAAGTTAACGTCCGAGCTAAGAGAAGAGGTGGCGGACATGCTGTGGAAGTTTGCACAGTCGGACATGTGCCAGAAACCAGAAGTTCTGGAGGCAGAATCAAGTCTTCAGGACCTGTTTGGGGGAGAGCAGTTTGTGTGTAAGAGAATGATCCTCCCCCACACGCGCTCCATCGACCTGGAGATCCACCTGGACTCCACTGGTCAACCCATTCCTGTGAACCCACCATCTCCGGAGCAGAACTCATCGGTAGTTCCTTCTAATCAGGGCTGGGAGAAATTAAACACCGGACTGACTATTACTGATGAACTTTTTGAGAAGTTGATGAACGTCAAGAGACCTTCACATTCTTCAGCTTCATCTCCCGTTCTTCAACCGGTGGCCCCTGTCAGATTACCGCCGGATCCAAGTGGGAGTCTGTTTGACTCAGTTCTAGACTTGACCAGTGACATCCCAAAACCCAAAACTAGTGTTGCTGAGTCTGTTTTGCAGGACTTTAAAAACACTGTAAAGGTGGCTGTGCAGATGTCCACCAGGAACCAGTTCTGCTCCCAGTCCCAGCAGCTGCTGGGGCTTCACGCCATGAAGAGAAGACACCTGAAACTCGCAGGCTACAGAGTCGTGGAGCTGAGCCACCACGAGTGGAGCCCCATGCTCAGGAAGAGCAAGGCTGAGAAGCTGGGGTACCTGCACTGCAAGATCTACAACTGTCTGTAACCAGTCAGGCCTCCACGAACTGGAAGACATGGGAAACAGTGTTGCTTAGTTTTGTTTTGCTCAAATGCAAATAGCAGAAAGATCCATTGGTAGAGGTTTAAGTTTGTCTAATTTTAGCATTTATTATTTAATTTTTTGTTCAGTTCTCAAATGTGCCTTTTAAATGTAATAATAATAAATAAATAAAAAAAAGCTAATTAAATGTTCCAATTTTCACTCTACTGGTCAAAATTGTGGTATTTTACACTAGCATTTATAATATAGCCTACTGTATTTTATTTTTATTTTTCAAATTGAATTTTAGTCTTCCTTGTTTTGTTTTACTCTGCAGAACTTTTCAGAAACCAAGCTCAAAGGTAACTTCAGAGTCAAGTCAATAACGTGGGACTTTTATTATTTTTTTTAGCTTTCTTTTTTAAAATTAAGGCTGTTTGACCGAATTAAATAATAATAAAAATTATAAGTGACAACAGATTTTTGTTTGTTGAGGGGGTGAAGGGGATTGTACAGGTATTATGTTGAAGGGAAAAAAAAAGCAATTACTAAAATGTCTGCTGTCCACATGGCAAACAAATATAAGTTTGCATGTACTACAAACCCGATTCCAAAAAAGTTGGGACACTAAACAAATTGTGAATGATGTTACGCACGGTTGATGATGATAACTTAAAAGTCTTTGCTATTTTACACTGGGTAACACCATTCTGGTATTGCTGCACTATCTTTCTGCGCAACAATGGTGGAATTGGTGATCCTCTTACCATCTTGGCTTCTGAGAGACACTGACACTCTGAGAAGCTCTTTTTATACCCAATCATGTTGTCAATTGACCTAATTAGTGTTAATTGGTCTTCCAGCTGTTTGTTATATGCTCAATTTCCTTTTTCCAGCCACTTATTGCTACTTGTCCCAACTTTTTTGGGATTTGTTGACACTGTGAAATTTTGAATCAACATATTTTTCCTTTAAAATGTTACATTTACTCAGATTAAACTTTTGATCTGTCATCTATGTTCTATTATGAATAAAATATTGACATTTGCCATCTCCACATCATTGCATTCAGTTTTTATTCACAATTTGTTTAGTGTCCCAACTTTTTTGCTTGTATTATGTGTGTGTGTGTGTGTGTGTGTGTGTGTGTGTGTGTGTGTGTGTGTGTGTGTGTGTGTGCGTGCGCGCATAATATCCATCCATCCATTACATTCATTTACCCGCTTCTTCCTTTTTGGGTCACGGGGTTCACTGGTGCCCATGTCCAGCCGTCACTGTGAGAGGTGGGACACACATAATAAACTTTATTTATATAGCATCTTCCAACAACGCCTTGCATTGACCAACATGCTTAACAAGATCAAATAAATAAAAAATGGGCACAAAGAAATAGTGCAAATTAAAAAAACATCCATAATAAAAGGAGATAAACAAACCTAAAAGTTAAACATTAAAAGCCCTTTTAGATAAGTCTTAAATATACAGTATATATGCTATATCTATCTATCTAT
>JBBPBX010054771.1:0-10189 GCA_038048925.1 Garcialebias charrua | reverse complement strand
GTGGTGGAGGCTGGTACAGACAACATTAAAAAGTGGGTGGGATTGGTGAAGCACCTACCTGCCTCCACCCTCATTTGCCCCACTCTGAGCCCTTGAACAAGACCCTCAACCCCCACCATCTGCCCCCTCAGGCACCCAAAATGGCAGCTCTCCACACAGAGGCCTGTGATCTGTCGTTGCATCAGGAAGGGCATCCAGCGTAAAAAACAACTGCCAAGTCTTTGTGCGACCGAGTTCGCTGTGACGACCCCCTAACGCAGGGAGCAGCCGAAAGAAGAAAAAAATACATAGCGAGATAGATACAGTATGTCTCTCTAAACAGGTCTCTTGTAAATGAGTCCTCACAACTGAGTGAGACTAACCTGCAAAAATAAAGGCTGAATGAAAAAAAAAAAGTACTGTATGTACTGTAAAGATGGATGTAGAGAGAGAATATTAACCTCAAGTTCAACATCAGAATCAGTTTATTATTGCCATTGTCAAAGAATAAAATTCACTGACTAGGAACTTGCTTTGGCATAAAGGCGCAATAAAAAGAAGTAAAAATAGAAGAAAAAAATAGAAGAAAAACATGTACACACCAACCAATAAACACAATACAGCACAGCACAATATTCACAATAAATGGCAGTGACAAATGGTGCTAAACGAAGATAAATGGAGTGATGATGTACAGTGTTAGGCCAGTGATAAATGATAAGGCAGAGTTAAACAGTAACATGATTATGAATGTTCAGAAGACTGACGGCAGATGGAAAGAAACTGTTTTTATGGCGGGAGGTTCTGGTCCGAACATGACATCTTTATGTATATGTTGATGCCTAGTTCCTTGATCAGAAGATTTGATTGAATGTGTTAAACTTGATTGTGCTGCTGTTCTATTAGAGAAGCCTTATTCATTTATGCATGCTTACAACCACACACTAATAGATGCAGGGATACACACGCAGGTATCGTATGTACAGTATTTTCTGGTGTATAGGTCGCACCTGTGTATAGGTCGCATTGTCCAATTATCACCAATAGATTGGAAAAATCCCTAGATAGGTCGCACTGGTGTATAGGTCGCACCTACGTTTAGCTCTGCTGCAAATGTCTGCCACAGGAGCGCACAGCAAGGCTTTTAAGAAGATTAACACTTAAAAACAATTATTTGTTTGATAAAAATTATAGCAAATATATGTCTGAGCTGAACTTTTCCTTAATAAATGAACGTAATTGTGAAATGAGCNACTCCCTTGTTCTACTGGGGGACTTCAACGCTCACGTGGGCAATGACAGTGAGACCTGGAGGGGTGTGGTTGGGAGGAACGGCCCCCTTGATCTGAACCAGAGTGGTGTTCTGTTATTGGACTTCTGTGCTCGTCATGGATTGTCCATAACGAACACCATGTTTAAGCATAAGGGTGTCCATATGTGCTCTTGGCACCAGGACACCCTAGGTCGCAGTTCGATGATCGACTTTGTTGTCGTCTCATCTGATCTGCGGCCGCATGTCTTGGACACTCGGGTGAAGAGAGGGGCGGAGCTGTCAACTGACCACTACCTGGTGGTGAGTTGGCTCCGATGGTGGGGGAGGATGCCGGTCAGACCTGGCAGACCCAAACGTATTGTGAGGGTCTGCTGGGAACGTCTGGCAGAGTCTCCCGTAAGACGGAGCTTTAACTCCCACCTCCGGGAGAGCTTTGAACACGTTCCGAGGGAGGCGGGGGACATGGAGTCCGAGTGGGCCGTGTTCCGCGCCTCTATTGTCGAGGCAGCTTATCGGAGCTGTGGCCGCAAGGTTGTTGGTGCCTGTCGTGGTGGCAACCCTCGAACCCGGTGGTGGACACCGGCAGTGAGGGATGCTGTCAGGCTGAAGAAGGAGTCCTATTGGGCCTTTTTGGCTTGTGGGACCCCGGAAGCAGCTGATAGGTACCGGCAGTCCAAGCGGCATGCGGCTCGGGTGGTTGCTGAGGCAAAAACTCGGGCGTGGGAGGAGTTCGGAGAGGCCATGGAGAATGACTTCCGTACGGCTTCGAGGCGATTCTGGTCCACCATCCGGCGTCTCAGGGGGGGAAAGAGGTACGAGACCAACACCATTTATGGTGGGGTGGCGTGCTGCTGACCTCAACTCGGGATGTTGTGAGTCGGTGGGCGGAATACTTCGAAGACCTCCTCAATCCTACTGGCACGTCTTCCATGGAGGAAGCGGAGCCTGGGGACTTTGGGTCGGGTTCTCCGATCTCTGGTGCTGAGGTCGCCGAGGTGGTTAAAAAGCTCCGCGGTGGCAAGGCTCCGGGGGTGGATGAGATTCGCCCGGAGTTCCTTAGGGCTCTGGATGTTGTGGGGTTGTGTTGGCTTACGCGACTCTGCAATATCGCGTGGACATCGGGGGCAGTTCCCTTGGATTGGCAGACTGGGGTGGTGGTTCCCCTATTCAAAAAGGGGGACCGTAGGGTGTGTTCCAACTATAGGGGGATCACACTCTTAAGCCTCCCTGGTAAGGTCTATTCAGGGGTTCTGGAGAGGAGGGTCCGTCGGATAGTCGAACCTCGGATCCAGGAGGAGCAATGTGGTTTTCGTCCTGGTCGTGGAACACTGGACCAGCTCTACACCCTCAACAGGGTCCTGGAGGGTGCGTGGGAGTTTGCCCAACCAGTTTACATGTGCTTTGTGGACTTGGAGAAGGCATTCGACCGCGTCCCTCGGGGGGTTCTGTGGGGGTACTCCGGGAGTATGGGGTACCAGGCCCTTTGATAAGGGCTGTTAGGTCCCTGTACGACCGGTGTCAGAGCTTGGTCCGCATTGCCGGCAGTAAGTCAGGCTCGTTTCCGGTGAGAGTTGGACTCCGCCAAGGTTGCCCTTTGTCACCGATTCTGTTCATAACTTTTATGGACAGAATTTCTAGGCGCAGCCAAGGTGTTGAGAGGATCCGTTTTGGTGGCCTTAGAATCGCTTCTCTGTTTTTTGCAGATGATGTGGTCCTACTGGCTTCATCAGTTCGTGATTTACAACTTTCACTGGAGCGGTTTGCAGCCGAGTGTGATGCGGCCGGGATGAGGATCAGTTCCTCCAAATCCGAGGCCATGGTCTTGAGCCGGAAAAGGGTAGCATGCCCTCTCCGGGTCGGGGAGGAGGTCCTGCCCCAAGTGGAGGAGTTTAAGTATCTCGGGATCTTGTTCACGAATGAGGGAAAACTGGAGCGTGAGATCGATAGGCGGATAGGTGCAGCGTCCGCAGTGAAGCGGGCGCTGTACCGGTCTGTCGTGGTGAAGAGAGAGCTGAGTCAAAAGGCAAAGCTCTCAATTTACCGATCGATCTACGTTCCCACCCTCATCTATGGTCATGAGCTTTGGGTTATGACCGAAAGAACAAGATCTCGGATACAAGCGGCTGAAATGAGTTTTCTCCGCAGGGTGGCTGGACTCTCCCTTAGAGATAGGGTGAGAAGCTCAGTCATCCGGGAGGGACTCGGAGTAGAGCCGCTGCTTCTCCACATCGAGAGGAGCCAGTTGAGGTGGCTCGGGCATCTGGTTAGGATGCCTCCTGGACGCCTCCCTGGTGAGGTGTTCCGGGCATGTCCCACCGGGAGGAGACCCAGAGGAAGACCCAGGACGCGCTGGAGGGACTATGTTTCTCGGCTGGCCTGGGAACGCCTTGGGATTCCCCCAGAGGAGCTGCTCCAAGTGGCTGGGGAGAGGGAAGTCTGGGCCTCCCTACTTAGGCTGCTACCCCCGCGACCCGACCCCGGATAAGCGGAAGAAAATGGATGGATGGATGGATGGATATATATATATATATATATATATATATATATATATATATATATATATATATATATATATATATATATATATATATATATATATATATACTGTATACTGCAAAGTCATGGATATTATGTGTCTTTTATGCATACTGTATGTGTTTTGTTGCTGTGTTCTGTCATGTACTTTGCAGGATTGCAGACAGCAGTTGGGTGTTTGCCTTGTGCTCTTTTTGTGGATTTTTGTTTTGTGGTCTTACTTTCTGTCTTTTCCTTTCTTTCTATTAAAAAAATCATATTGGTGTGAAGAGGATGGCTGTGAGGTGAGAAGGGAGGCCATCTGGGGGAAAAAATAATAATAACTTGATTGTGCTGTAACATTCTAAACTGATCAGAAAGTTCATTCTCAATAGTCCAGGTATCAAATCCGCTCATTCTCAAATTGAGAATGAACTTTCTGGTCTTGAACCACTTTGGACATGTCTGCCTGCCTGGGAGGAGTCGACGAGGGACAAGCCCCCAGAAACCATCTTGGCTACAGCAAACTGGTTGGTCCACTTAAGTTGTTTACTTGGTGGGGTAGCTTCAGTTTGCTTTGGACTGCTCTGACTGACGAAGCCCTCTGGAGTGAGGGTGAAACGTTTCTACTAAAAAGAAACTGTCCAGATGAACTGATTGAGAATGAGCGGATTCTAAACTGATCTTGATGATCAGTTCAAAGTGTGATTTACCAGAAATTTCAGTCGTCGCTGTGAATCCCTCCGTCTCAGCATACCAAGTGACAGACTGGTCACAGCTCTCCTGACCCTGGGAAATGCATCCTTTCAAACTGGAACAGAACTTATCTTCTTTTGACGCAGCCGTGTTGACGTCTCATCGCTGTCGGAAGATGGTTTTGATCCCGAGGTTATGTGGCTGTCTGTCATTTTCCCTCCTTTGTAACAGGATTATAGGGTCACTGAGAGTCACTCTTTTTGTCTAGCTCACTTTTTTCAAGGCACAAAAGGGGCAGCAGCTGAGTGATGGTATATTCTCACCTTGCATGAATACCGAGGGTTGCAACAGAAGAACGACAACAACTGTTGGACAGATGTGCTTTTGTTCCAAATGAGTGCCGGGTTCAGAACTTGTTCGTGTATTGTAATTGTGTGTTGACAGCAGCGCTTGTGAAAAACAACGCAATCTGATGGCTCAAGGTCTAAGAGGCTTTCAATCAAAACACAAACAGTGTAATGACTCACCCCGATAACAGCGGTTGATTCTCGTAGTTTATCACAGCTACAATCTGTGGCTCTGTATTCAGGACAAATGTTCTCAGCACGTGTGCAGGTGCAAGGAACACCTGTGTGTGTGGTTCATTTTCTCTCCTCTTTGGACAGCTGTGATGAACCTTGCATAAGGGATACTGACCGTAGTTGTGATGTCCTCTTAAAATGCTTTTCTCCATAACTGGAAACCTGGTTTGTTGTCCATATAGGGGAAAAAAAGTCTACATGTATAGAAGAACAGGGAGGATTATTTTGGCATCAGTAAATCAGTCGTAATGAGCAGTTTTAAATCAATACAGTAGTATATTATATTTTATATTGCCCCCAAAGCCTCAGAATATATTTTGGTGTCAGTGTGGTTCAAGATGGCTGCCACAGCCAACTGCCCTTAAAGTGTGTGTGACATGATGTTGGAACTATGCATAACGTGGCAGAGTACTGTACTCAGCTTTGATTTTTTTGAACACCGATGCTTCGAATAATTAATACATAAAAGTATTTTTTAATAAAATAGTTCTCTTCAGAGCGTCGCAGTTTTCGGGTGGAGAAAGGAGGGGTCAAACGCCGACGCATTTTATGACGCAATCGCCAGAACGCACCTTGTAAATGACTATGGCAGAGAATATACAAACCAAGGAATTAAGCAATTTAAGTGAAGATTTGAGCGATTTGTCTTCAGTTTGGGAAGCTGACGTTAGTTCGAGTGATGAACAAGAAACGGCTGGTTCTAATTTAGGTCTGCACCCGTATTTATTTAAGTCTACCTTCAGTGAACAAGGTGGTGCGAGGGGAAATCTGACATTTCAGATGAGCAAAGTTCCGAGGGTGAAGGGCTGGAACCAGATCGTAGTCGTCTACAGAGCTGGCGATGTTAAAACACCCAAATGCGACACAACGCACCGGCATTTTTCAAGTTATACAAAAGAAAATAGGCGATCTTGAAAACAATTACACTGCATGCTAATAGCAGCGGCAGATAACTGTGTTAAATAATAATAAAAATTATACGTCACGACGTCGCATGCGCAAGTACCCGGATGTCCCTTGACGAAACACGGCGCAAATTTTAAAATCACTTTTAAATCAAATTTTTATTGATTTATCATTTTGCTTGTAAAAACGAACATAGTTGAATGATACAACATAAATATGTTGTGCCACTTTATGCATAGTTCCAAAATCATGTCACACAAACATTCTTATAACTCAGTTTATTCTAAAGGTGTAGTAGCTGAGACTGATCTCCAACACATTCATCGTGCAAATACAATGGACTCTCTGTTTAACATTTTGCCATTTATTTGGAGTCAACTTTGTCTGCCTGTTAGCAAAATATTCCATGAGCCACTGGCTAGATTTTAATGAAACGTCAAATGAAATAAATAAAGTAGTGGGTGTATCTCTACAACGGCACAGAGGTTAGAGAAGCGAACCAGTAATCGAAAGGTTGCCGGCTCAAATCTCGCCGCCGCCCACAACGTTCAAAAAATGTGGGTGAAAAAGGTGAAGCAAGGCCTCCAATCTCTCGCCCCCCAGATGACGGCCTCCCGTCCCACACATGGCCAGTGGCTGCATCGAGAAAGGCATCTACTACCAAATCCTTGAGCGTGTTTGCTCGCTGAGGCGACGCTTGAAGAAGGCAACAGCCAGCTGACCTAAGGAAACACAAAAGACTATCATTTGCGCATAGTTTTTATTAAACATAAAATCTTGCATTTCAGGACTGCCAGTTGTAAGTTCTGCCTCCAGTTCCTTTGCACTTAAAATCTCCATCACACTTCTTTTCTCATGGTGAGATGTAAGTTATTTAAGGTAATGTTAATGTGTATAAGAAAGCAGCAATTGGAAAAGACAAATGCAATCAAGTCTACATATGTCTTCATTTGTTCAAAGGATGAATAACCTCCAGCAGGTGTCCAGGAGGAAAAAGACTGTTTCTGCTCTCAAATCAAGATGGAGTGAACATATGAAAGCAGGGTTTGTGTGTTATTCCTGAGTGTGACCAGCAGAGGGCAGCCTCCGCTTAGAGAACTTCACATTGTCTGCTCCTGGAAGAAGAAGAATGTTTTTCTCCTATTAGTAAACTTAAAAGAACAATCCGCTCATTCTCAATCAGTTCATCTGGACAGTTTCTTTTTAGTAGAAACGTTTCACCCTCACTCCAGAGGGCTTCGTCAGTCAGAGCAGTCCAAAGCAAACTGAAGCTACCCCACCAAGTAAACAACTTAAGTGGACCAACCAGTTTGCTGTAGCCAAGATGGTTTCTGGGGGCTTGTCCCTCGTCGACTCCTCCCAGGCAGGCAGACATGTCCAAAGTGGTTCAAGACCAGAAAGTTCATTCTCAATAGTCCAGGTATCAAATCCGCTCATTCTCAATCAGTTCATCTGGACAATTTCTTTTTAGTAGAAACGTTTCACCCTCACGCTTCGTCAGTCAGAGCAGTCCAAAGCAAACTGAAGCTACCCCACCAAGTAAACAACTTAAGTGAACAAGAACAATATTTAAATTTATAGTTTAGATTGTTGGATAATAAACTGAAGGAAGAGGTTGGTTTTTTTTTCTTCAGAAAAACAAACAACTATGCATTTAATTGATGTAATAAGCATTTTGTTGCCTATAGCTCCTTGTTTGTCACTGTCAATAAGGAAAATCAACCACTTCTCCTTCAAGCCAAACTTCTACAAAACGTCTCCAAGTCAATCCAGTATACCACAACTCATTTTCACTGTTCTCTGTTAGTGAGGTTGATAAACTGTTAAAAGGGCTGGATTCTAGAAAATCTGCCGGCCCTGATGACCTTCCTCTTTATTCCTTAATGCTAGCTGTACAAATCATAGCAGAACCGGTGTCACATCTGTAATGTGTCCATAAGCCAAAATACCATTCCAAGTGCTTGGTAAACAGCTTTTGTTCTGCTTTTGTTCTTTTGTTCTACTTTTACTGAAGGGTGGAGACCCACTATACTGAACAACTGCCGGCCAATCTCTAAACTGTATTCTAGCTACGGTCTTAGAAAAATTGATAAATACTCAAGAATGGATTCTTTTAAAACATCTTACCTCCCCATCAATCTGGTTCCAGGAAATAACACAGCATAATGACTGCTTCACTGAAGGTTTTTAATGAAGCACTGGGCGCTAAGGATTATTGTGCTGCACTTTATTTAGACCTGTCTAAATACTGTGGATCATGAAATCTTATGTCATAAGCTCTTAGAAACTGGTTTCTCAGACAGTTGGTTTCTCTAATTACACATCTCTCAGATCAGAGGCAATGTGTTCACAATGGCACTTTTTGCAGCTGTCAACAATGGTGTACCACAAGGATCAGTCTTAGGACCCTCCCTCTTCACAGTCTACATAAGTAATGTAGGTCAATTCATTCCTGATGCATCCTTACATTTCTATGCCGATGACACAGTTGCTTATTGTCGAGCAAAAGCAGTTGCTAAGGTTTTCCATCTTTTACAATCTGCTTTTGACATCATCCAGTCAGATTTATTCCATCTCATACTTGTGCTAAATTCTGATAAAACCAAAGGGATGTTCAAGACAAGAAAGTTCATGCTCAATAATCCAGGTACCAAATCCAATAATTCTCAGTCGGATCATCTGGACAGTTTCTATTTTATAGAAACATTTCATAGCAAACTGGTTGGTCCAATTAAGGTGTTTACTGCGTGGTGGGAAAACAGTTTGCTGGAACTCCTCTGACTGATGATGGAGGGTGAAATGTTTCTATAACAAATAAACTGTCCAGATGAACTGACTGAGAATGATTTGTCAAAGGATGTTGTTTTCAAACAGGAAGTTGGTACCAGCAGTCCTTCCTTCTATTTTATCTACAAATGGTGTTCCTATTGACTTTGTCAACTCTTACATATGCCTGGGTATCATGGTTGATTCACATCTGTCTTTTTTAAGCCCCATGTTGAAAACTTGGTAAGGAAACTGAAAGTTAACTGTGTTTCTTTTTCAGAAATAGATCCTGTCTTAACTCTGAAGGCTAGGAAACACCTTGTAACTGTTTCCTTCTCCCCATTGACTGCAGTCACATTATTTACATGAATGTTCCTACAAGCACCCTGCAGATGATGGATGCTGTCTATCACGTGCGTTAAGATTCATAACTGGCTGTAACTACCGTACCCATCATTGCACCCTGTATACACTGGTTAACTGGTCATCATTAACTTCATGCAGACTCTCTCACTATCACTTATTGGTCTGCTGCCTTCATATATCTCTTCCTACATGTCACTACGTGAGTGCAGCTACAGCGTGCGCTCTCAGGACATTATTACCTGCAGCGTCCCGTCAGTGCAGACTGAACTTGACAAACAGACTTCTCCTACTCCGCTCCTGTTTTCTGGAACATCTTGCAAAAAGGTCTGAAGTTTTCTACGTTAACCTCTCGGGATTTTAAACATCTGTTAAGTTCAATGCAAAAATCAACGCAAACATATTCTTATTTTAGTATTGTACATCGTTTTTATAATGCAGCTGTTTTTGATTTTGTTTTGCATCACTTCCTTTATTTATTTTTCATTTTATATTATTTTATATGATTGTTTTATTGCTGTGTGTACTTTACATGTGTTCTTAGTTTAAAACAGGTCTCTCTTGTAAATGAGTCCTCATGACTCAGACTTACCTGTATAAATAAAGGTTGAAGGAAAATAATACAATAAATGCAATGCGAGCAACACCAGACAATTTAAAGATAAAAATACATTTTTGATAAAGTTTTAAAAAAAAAGAAAGAGAAGAAGGCACAGTGTTTCACTTATATTATTTCTAGATCTGTAGAACGACAAAAGTGAGTTTAGATTTAGACACTTTCAAGTCAGTGTCATCCCTGCAGCTACATATTTCACACTTCTGGCTGCGCAGGAAGCATGCGTTTGATGTGGAGATGATTTAATTTCTCATTTAGCACCTTAAAAAAAACATTCATATGCAATTCACCAGATAGTCCCAAAATAAAATCCTTTCATGAGAAAAAAAAAAAGTTTTCAGGCTGACGTCAATAAGAACCAACATTTTATTAAAGCAATAAGATTATCAGATACCACATATTATTTTTTAAATGTATAAACTGATGGAAACTACTGTTTAAAATGACACCATTATGTTGCATAATTAGTCACATTTTGCTCATGATGAGCAGTTA